>LPNX010309424.1:573857-623096 GCA_001517045.1 Pseudotsuga menziesii | reverse complement strand
TTCATCCCTAGTCATAGTTTCCTCTTCAACAAAAGCACTTTTGGGTTTCAATATATAATGGTGGTCCCTAAATTCTTGTCCTCATAAATATCAGACCACATCAGGTTCCAATATCATGCTCTGATACCACTGTAATGTCCCTTTTTCGTAATTTTATTACAATGACCAATTTTTCACTTTTTTCCCTATTTTGACCTTTGACTAGTTTTGATGTCTAGGTCTCCAAATTGGTCCAAATGATCCCAAATATTCTGAGAAGGTATATGAATGATATTAAGACTTTAATATGATGTTAAAGGATGATTTATGACCCTCCAATTACTTCTATAAACTTTTTTAATATTCTGGTCAAAGTAGGAGTCTTTACTAGCGAATTGGTGCTCCAATTCCCCTTGGGTAAATGCTGGAAATGGCTTCTCAAATGCTCCCAAACCCACTCGAATTTATGAAAATAGGTAGAGTATGTTTAAGGGACATTGTTAAGGTCTCATATGCATCATTATTAATTTTATACAAGCTGTTATTACCCTCTCCCAAACAGCTACAAAATCACTAATTCAACCCTTGGGGAAATGGCACCAAATCTTCTCCAAATGCAATTAAACCGAGTAAAATGACCTAAAATGCTTAAGTGCTGAAAATTAAACTTGTAATACTTATAAATTACAGGCCATTAATCATAAATATATTATAGAGATATTCTTCCATTCGACATAATCAACATTATCATGGCATACATCAATATAGTGGCGAAATGGTCATTGTTTGCTCATTAATACTCACTTTTACATACAACCCTTTGATATTTAGACCTGATACTTTTTAAGAATGAATAAAAAATCATATTGAGCTTATTACAATCATAAATGGACAATTAAAGGCTCTCCCAATTTGAAATCATCAGCATTACAATGGTTCACAACATGATAGTGGGGAAATGGCACTATTTCTTCATTGTTTAACATTTTTACATGAAATATTTTGGTATTTCGACCTGGGAGTCTTCTGAACTTGAAATACAAATGATTTAGACCAGAACATAAAATAATTGAGCATTATAAGTTTCCCCAAAGAGATCAATAGCTCACCCAAAGTGCAATCCCTCCATGAGCAAGAATATGCAATAAAAAATGGAAATGGTTGAGAGAAAGTGCTGCACTAGAAGGAACCATGAGCTGACCTGTAGCTTACACCTACAAATATAACTCCACTAAAGCTCCATGAAAGACTTGAGTGGCCTCTCCAAACACCAACTTGGATGGGAATCTTTCACCCTCGAAATTGGCTAAGGCAAGAAACTAGTCATCCACTAGCTCTATCAATTCACAAATGCAAATTTCTCAAATGATCAAAATATCCTCTCTTGGTTGATCCCTGTATTTTATAAACATCCTTAGCCTTCTAAGGTTACCAATCCATCCACAAACTCAATCCAATTTGAATTAGGATGTGTGCTCAAGATTTTCCATGTGTCCTCCCTTTCATAGCCTTCCATCTTCCCCCAATTTGAGTAGGAACCCATTAAGCTTCCCCAACTCACATGAGCACCCTCTTGGATGATCTATTTCGAACTGACATGTCATATATGTCATATGTCAACCTTCAGATCTGATTTGTGTCATAGGTGTCATAGCATCTTCATCATTGTTGTCATAGAGCTAGGAAATCTAGTCCAAGTGTCTCACTAGCTCCAAAATGACTCTTTCTCTCCCATGTAAGTTACATTTCGTTCCAAATTAGACCTATGATGCATATGGCCAAGTGTATTAGCTTTCGAAATCATCCAAGAACATTAGGATTCCCATGGATTTGAAATTGCAAGAGGAGGATGCCATGTGGCATAGGAAATCTAGCTTGTGTGGGTCCCACATTCTCCATGTGTCTTCATGATCAATTGCCACTTTGATTTTCTCTTGTATTTATTTATTTAGATCATTTATTAAATATTTATTCCATTCTAATGTTCAAATACCATTCATTTCCCCCTTTATTCCAAATCCCAAAGCTTCCACCCCCAACCTAGGAAACTAGTAATTTTTCTCTTTGGCAATTATTTGACCCTTAACATCAATTTGACAAACTCTCATGAATATGGAAAATGTGATTAGGCCATTGTTACCCAATGAAAAATTTGGGACATGAAAGAACACCAACCTCAGGATACAAGCCCTAAATTGAGGTAGTCAGCCATGGCATTAAGCCATAGTACTCCTAAAGACAAAATCAAGGGGTCCAACCATAACCATCCCTCAAAAAATGCAGGTAACACCCCCATCCTGGCCTTGAAGAAGACAAATGACCCCTCCCTGGGAAAATATCTAAAAGTGAGTTGGTATTGGTACACCGTAACACCCTCCAACATGTCTAGGGGTCATAACAAACACTCCCGCATGGGGATGAAAGTGCAAGACTTAGTAGTGTGACAAAGAGGCATGTAATAGTTAACACACAACACAATATTATTATGAAAAGGTACGATACAATATTACAATGAGGGTTCTCGCTCTTATAAAGAGTTTGATAGACCAAAATCCTAACCCTAATACATATAAAACCTAAGATGCCTAAAACCCTAACTTTTGACCTAAGTCACTTAAGTGACTTTATTACATGTGTAGCCTTATATCTTAACAAACCCCCATAAGGTGTACATTGCTGAAAGATATCAAACTAAAATAAAATACATATACCTAAATGAAAACACATAAACTGAAAGCTAAACATCATAAAACATTTGTTGGAAGCTTGTTCTTTGAACACAGTTCTTGGACTAGGTTGAGCTCCATCAAGCTGCCTCGTAACCCTCGTAAAGGTGTAGTTCCTGTGTTGAATTCTTGAGTTCCCTAATTTTACTTCCTCGAATTCTTGAGTCACTGATCTCCCAAACTCAATTATTAGACAATAATCCACATGTATGTCTCAACCAATGAGGGATCAATCCCTATATCCACAACGACTTAACTGTCTAGGAAACCTTCCACTTTAGAAGCTTTTAATTGATCCCTTCCTGTCTTCAAAGTATGGGCCTCTTAAGAGATTCATCTGTTTATTGTTCTACAACATAAACAAATTATGATGCACTACTTTGATTTTAACCTCAAGATTGTTTTTAATGGGCATGGCAAGTCTGATGCTTTCCCTAGATAACCGGATTTGTTCATACATGATTCATTTTCCACAAATTGATAGAACACATCAAGAACAACCAGGAAATGCACAACTTTGCCACTAATTTGTCAAAGATATCACAGACAAAATAATATTCTACCCTAGGAATACAAAAATAACTAATGGATGTTGAAATATGTGTAGTGAGTAGTTTCATAAAAAAAACTAAAACTTCTAGGAATACACACATTATAAATGCTTGCTAAAAATCTATTTATTCTTTAGTAAAGAAAAAACTACAAGCAGTTTCTGAGGGTTCTTCCTTGATAAACTCGACAACATGAGCTGTGTGACCTATCTTAATAGATTTCATATGAAAAACGACAATTACATTGTTCAATCAATTATCGTACATATCGATCGATTCAACGTCTCCATCAAGTGTTGTACAAGATATATGGACTTAGAAAAATTGTACAAATGCGAATTTCAATTTGACAAATGCATGTACGTTTGGCTTCAATCATACACGTACAAATTTACAAAATCGTACGCCATTGTGCAATTAATTTTGGTAGCTGTGACGACAGAGGATGGTATGGATCGTATGGATGTTGGAACAAAATCGTGCAGAAAAAACAAAAAAAGAAGGTAGTGTATGAGAGAAAATGGTGGCGGTTGTAGATCCTTCAATGAACGACAGTGGTTGTAGATCCTTCAATGAATGGCGATGATTGAGAAAAAATGGCAGCTGCTATAACCTCGACGAATAATGGTTGAAAAAGAATAATGTGACTTTGACGACTGAGCAAAGAATAAAATTGCAGCTGGCTTAAAACGGTGGCTAAGAAAATCATGGACTGTGGTGGCTGGATGGTGATCAACTTTTTAATTTGAAAGCTCCATCAAAAAAATCGTGCGATGGCTAGTTGTGATGGTTGCAAGAAAATCGTGGGTTCATTTGAGATAAATTGTGGGTGGCTTTCTCTAAAGGCGAACGACTGGCGACTACGAATGGTAAACGGTGACTACTTTACCCAATCAATGGGGTGTTGCACTGCTAAAACCGTACGTTGGTTGACGACCATAGCACTACGTCATCGAATCAGTTGAGTCTAACCATTTCTATGACCTAGGATCACTCTTCTCTGATACCATATTCTGAGAACCATTAAACGAGAAACCCTAGATAGGGTTACCTCATCGGACACATTGGAGCTCAATAACACAACACGGTAGTATTATTAAATTGTAATATCCGAAACTAATATTTTTCTTTTTCTTTGTGTACTGTAGATGGCTAGTAGGCTTATGCCTCAATAGAATATGAAAGCAAACCCTAATCTCAGCATGCATGCAGATCTATGCCCTAGATAATATTGAAATCCTAGAAAATAGGAGAAATTAATGCATGCACATACCAGTATGTAGATCTGCTGATGATGAAGAGGATGATCCCCTCATGGAAGAATTCTGAGGGAGAAATAAGGAGATAAGCCAAATCGTCCTCCACAGGTGAATGCGCCCTCCTCCAAAGTTGTAAATGCTCCTTAAGAATAAATAAATCCACTGATGAAGACCCAGATGATGTGCACTAGGGTTATATTACCCCTCTGGAAGTGATGGAAGCAACATGCACAAGAAATGGTGGCTTAATAGGCTAAAATGTAAGTATCCTCCTCAATGGAATTCACCCATGCAAAAAGATGCCCTCCAGATAGTGATAACTGCTGATAACTTGCTTGGCACTCTAGCTGAGAGGCCCTTCTTCCAGGGGAAGGGTGATGAGGGTGTTCTGAGAGCAATAGAAGCAGCCTGCAGAAGTTCTGCCCTCTGTAGAGAGGAAAACGAATAGATATGTCTCTGACCATGGTACCACAGTATGATGGTGAACCCCTCCAACTGGATGAATCATCAATCTCTTGAAGCAACTACTGAATAGAGCCTGATGATGAAGTAGTGTTGAATGTGGATGATCCAACCTGGTGATGAACTGGGGTAGATAGATTTCGCTGCCGAAATACACCAGTTAGCTGAGCATGTACTCAACCCCAACTTAGCTCATCGAGCTCTCCAATTCGACTCCTCAAATCTATAATCATATAAGTGTCTTTCTCCATTCACTTTACCTTTCTTTTATAACTTCCAACTTCAAATAACCTAACTTTTGACCTAATTAGGTCACTTTAAATTCTAATTTGCGGTTGACTTGCATGCAGCTGCATGGAGACTCACTCGGGTGCATACATCATGAAATAAAGCTCAGATGTCATGCATGCAGGTGGCCTTTGGCTCTGGTGGCCCATGTTTACCCAATGATGATATAATATTGATGCCCTAGATCTTCTTATATGGCATCTGTCCACAACTGATTCCCTAGCTGTCAGTGCCTGCTCGAACCTATGGGAATCATATAAGTTAGCGGGCTGGTCATCAATGCCTAAGCAGAAGAGGACATTACGTAAACTATATGGTACAATGTTACAATGAGGGTCCTTACTCTTATAAAGAGCTTGAGAGACCAAAATCCTAACCCTAATACATCTTAAACCCTAAGAAATCTAAAACCCTAACTTTTGACCTAAGTCACTTAACTGACTTTATTACATGTGTATCCTTATATCTTAACATCTCAAAGATCTACAAGGGAAGAGACCTAAGTGGTATTTTCAAATAAACTCAGTCAAAACATTCATTATGCAAGGAAACCTATGGCATACAATCAAGAGCTAAAAAATATGCTACCTATTCAACCATAGACATACCAAACATTAACAGAACAAAATAAAGAGCTTACTTGATTTATCCCAAGCTTGAAACAATTGTAGCTTCAATCCATAAACTAAAGCACATGTAATGTCTCATCAATATAGCATTAGCATCAACCATCCATAAACATTCACCACAAGAGCTAAACAAAAAGTAAAGAAAGAGAGTTCTCCATAAGTTTCTAACAAATTTTACAATGAGAGGAAGGTCTCTCTATATATAAAGAGAGACTAACTAACTCCTCAATAGAAAAATAATAATTCCTCCTATTGACATAATAAAAATACTCAAACCTTAACCAACTTGCACAAAAGAGTGGGGTGCACCACTAAAATAGGTGGTCAAATACATGAGAACTACAATAAAAGCTCAATAAGGTGGAGCAATCTAGGAGATATGGTCAAAGTAGTAAATGATGGGTCCAAACCCTAGGGTTTTGACCCTCAAACTCCAAAGTGTAATGACCTCATCCAAATGCATGAAAAAATGTGCCAAGACTCTCCCAAGGGGTTGGTCTCCAACAATAAAACCCAAAAGTGATGAACGATCCTCAAGAATCATGGCACATGTGGCATAAATGAGCTCTCCTATGTGTGGCATCCCCATAAGAGAGTCAAATAATGAATGCAAGGGGCCTCCAAAAGTGGGGTTCTCTACTCCAAAAAGATGTCGTGTCTCTCTAGGATCAAACAAGAGTCCAAATACCTAGAGCGATTCACTAAAATATGTAGCAAACTTCCTCAATCATGTGGCATATGTCCCTCAAGGGTCAAAGTGAGTCTCCATCACTAATGCAACAAAACCTCCAATAAAAATGGTACGTGTGGGAGGTTAGGAAGGACGTCTCATCTAATAAGTGAACAAACAAGGTCAAGGATGGAACAAATATGCAACCACCCTTCCACAATTCATGCCACATGTCCAATAAGGGTCAAACATCATGCCAACTCATCCCCAAATGCCATAGAATGATGATCAATATCCAATCAATAAGGGGACAACCCCTCCCTAATGTCTTTAGGCACCCAAGTGTGCCTCTAAATATCTGAAATAAGCAGGGCACTCTTTAAAAGTAGCCTAGTCATCATCAATATAACTCAAGCCAAGTGTTAGACCATGGAAATTTGCTAGGATGCTAGCTCTAGGATGCCCCAATAATGTATGACATATGAAAAATACTATTAAATATGTAGAAAACACACATGAAAAAGGTTAGCAAGTGCACATTTCTAATAACTCAATAAAGTTTTAATTTATTATCTCATTAACCTTAGATTCACCATGGTGTGACCATAATTAATCCCTTATTACTTGCTAGACACCTAAGATTGGGTGCATTTCCTAAGTTTAAAAGTGATATCAAGGTGATGAAGTGAATGTGGTACTAGGGAGAAAGTAATTGTGAATTGACCATCATATAAATGTGAATGAGTAATAGGCCTCCCCCTTAGCTTTCCAAAGCTAGGGGTTATAACTTTGTTTCCACATGTGAGACTTTGAAGGGAGCACTTTTTCTTGAGTTACCCTTTCCTTGCGCCTCTCTTTTGCAATCCCTTTTTATTTTATTTTATATATTAGCCTTTTTTTGGGTCATTCCCTTGCTTTAGATTTGGCTTTGATAACTTGAGAACTACAAAACTTGGCTTATTTGCAAAGGGGGCATTGCTCGCATATATAGCATTTATAATTTAGCCGCGTTCACCTTTATGCATTTCTATTTATAGTTTATATATTGCATATTTGTCATAAGTAAAAAGACATTGTTACATGTATTAACATTTAATGTATAATATAAGGGGCTGATTTCATTGTGGTTATACTACTGTAAAAGTATGTTTTCAGATCTAGTTATTGGCTGATAAGTTGCCCTAGAAGGGGTTGAAAATTATCTCATTGTTTGGTATCTTTTCTCCTTGAATTGCTATGAAGTGTGGATCTGTTTGAAGTGAGTTATTGTGATATTTCTTGTACTTTTTTATACTTTAATTTATAGCAACCCCTTTGGCTGAAAATTCTAGGGCTAAGATCTGAGAAACCTTCTAGGAAAAAGGTGAAGTTTTAGGTTTGCATTATTATCTGATTGGAGAAAATTCAACACCTTGCCCCTATCCATGGCTTCATACAAGTGGGCCATTGCAGGTTTGTCCCTATCAAGCAATTGAAGGACCTTTACCAAGGGTTCGCTAATGGCACATGCCTCCTCCACTCCTCCCCCAAAATTCTCTTTCCTATGGCTTACCTCTTTGGTTTAGTGCTAAATGATAAAGCATGCAACTCATTTTAAAGAAACATTATTTTCACCTCCAACATACAAGTCGGGAGACATTGAAGATAAATGAAGCTAATGGTGGAACTTATGATTGCAAGACATACCAACTTCTTGTTATATGTGAATTTTCTCATTAAGCTAAGAACAAATGCATGCTTGTATATAAACTTTGTGATCCTCTTAGCCAATTCAATGATATACTTTATATAATAATTTCTCCTATACCCTCTAAAATCAAATCAATACAATGGGCAACACAAGGAGGCCAAAACAAGGTCCTCAACATAAGCAACTTGCTAGTATTCACGTAATTAGTAGTATTTTCTATTATGATTTGGACAACACTTTGTGGACCTATCTATTGGATGAACCCATCTAACAAATCACACAATAATGTTACATCTTTAACATTTGTAGATGCATTGACATATATAATAAGCATTTCCCTTGTGGGACAATTAAGTAAGAAATTAAGAAAGGTCTTTCCCTACCCATCCATCCAACTGTTTGTCATCACGATACATCCAATAACTTCCCATGATTTCATAATCTCCTTCAATCTGTGAGTGCAATCGAGCTTTTCATTTTGAAGGATATGCCCTCTCAAATCGTCATAGGTGGGGACCTTTTACCTCAAGCCAACAACAACAACAACATCAAATGTAGATTAGTAGAGCAGGTTGTTCTTGGCAATGCTGAAAGGAATGTCACTCCATAGAAAGCATCCTACCCACAATCTTGTCCACCTTTTGCTTCTCCCTTTTTTAAACTAGTGACCTACTAGAAGGTTATGCTCCAGCTGTGGTTCTCAGAACAAAGTATTGACCACCTAACCAACTAGGTGGCCAACCATGTACCATGTGCTTTGAAGATGAGAAAGAAGTACCTAACAAAGATTTTTAAACGATGCAACTCTTATGCTTGTCTTTTATCCATGAAATTTCCGCACCCCTACGGGGGATATTGTAATGATATGTCAGCATAAAGGTCTAGTTTTTGTATAACTTGGTTACCTCTGAATTTTTCATTAGGGAAGTCCTTTCATCAAGTGTTTTTTCCCTTGGATAATTAAAGTTCTTTTTTTGGTGATTTTAATTATCTGAGTTTTTCACTCAAGAAAACCTCTAGAGTGGTGAAAGGAATTCTAATGATCAAGTCCATAAGGCGACTAAGGCCTAGGAATGTTCTATGTAACCATGCTAAACACTATCCATAGTCTTGTGGAATTTCATTAGGTTTTACTTAGGATTTTTATTTTATTTTTGGTGATTAAAAATTGTTCCTCAACATAAAAATGTTGTAATAAAAAGAGGGTTAAATGGAATCTAATGCCCATGAATACGGGTATGGGTACTCAAAATCAATGGCATGAGTCCCCATACACCCTAGGGAAACTTTGAAGTCATTCAGACAAGTCTTGCTAAAGTTTTGGTCATATTTTCCAAAGTCAGTCAAGGAAATCAAGAAAATTGACAATTGATTAGCAAGACAGATTTTGGAAAAGTGGCTAAAGTCACTTAGAAAGGGAAAATTAAGCTTCTAAGTGTTATATTATGCTCCTAAGGTGACTTTAGAAGAAAAAAGAGGTTCCCAATGCAAGTGTTTCACAAGAATGAAGATGTCGCCAAAGGTGGGGCGCCCTCCCTTTTCATGGAAATTAAGATAATTAAAAATAAGCCAAAATAAGGGGTCCCACTTTGGTCGTCCCCCCCTTTGGGCCTAGAATGAAGATTAAAAATATTAGATGGGGGTTTCCCCCCTATTTCCATTTAATTTCTCACCCTAGGAGTCACCCCCAAGAGAAGTGGTTCTCCTCTTTGAGCTCCCACTCTCTCATTTTGACAATTGGCTTGCATGCACTTGGGCTCTTTCCTCACTCATTTCCTATTTAAGGAGGCTTACCCTCCTCATTTTGGTTACACACACTCTTCCATGCTCTTGCTTCTTCTTTTTTCTCTTGCTCTCTTGCTCTTGCTCTTACTCTTGATTGGGCCATTGTAATTTTCAACCATTTGGCTTTGTTAATCAAAATCTTTGGAGGAATCTTGTGTCCATTGTTCCCATTGATGATTTGCTTTCATGCTTAAGGAGCTACACAAGTTTGGTTGCCCAAGGAAACATACTTATTTGCTTTGGTAAGATTTATGGTATTTTCATTCCATAAATTTGGTGAGTTTTCATTCTTGTAGCAAAAGAAGTTCATATATTTTCTAGTTTGAAATTTATGATTTCTTTGCTCATTATTGATTTTCACCTTTTAGTAGTTGTGTAGTGAAAATATTATAAATTGCAAGTTATTTGGATTGACAAGTGAGACTTCTCGGTCGGATGCCCCATTGCTTTACTTCTTGAAGAACAAATGACCAAATTTATCTTTCTTTACATACAAATTTCTGCATTTTAGTTTTAGTTTGTGGAGTGTTTTAAATCCGATTTTAACTCTTATATACTCAAGTTCTTTTAAAATTATTCATTTGGCAACTTTGTGTAAATTTTGTATATATATTGCACTAACATACTAACTTCCCCAAAGTGATTTTGGGCACATTTTATCATTTTCTGTTTGCTGGCTCTTAGCAGGCTTGTAACAAAAAAAGACAAAACTCTGTCAAATTTCAACCAATAAGGGTGCAAAGGCTACCCCAAAGAAATAGCTTCAAGGCCATCATAAGAAAGGGGTGAAAACATAGTTTTTCCCACTACTTTCCTCTTTTTCTTCATGCTGAAATTTCAACCATTGTAGCAAGTCCATGAGAGTCTCTTGGACTTGATTTCTTATTTTGCATTTTAAGTTAAATTGAAGTTTCCCTTGTTTTCCATCCCTTGCATGCAAAAGAAGTTGGGCTTGCCCACCTTTGCATAAGAAATTGTTTATTGGCTTGGGTTTTTATCTTAGTTAGAATTTCATTTTAATTTTATTTTTCCCACACCTTGCAAGCGATTTGGCTATGCCATCCTTGCAAAATAGTACCGGCTAGCATTCTATTTTATTTCAATTTTATTTTTCCCACACGTTGCAAGTGAGTTGGCCAAGCCACCCTTGCAATATCGTGCTGGATTTCATTGTTAATAATCGTTAATTATTTGTTTCATTTAAAGCAAAATAAACCTTGCCCCAATCTTCGCTCTATATTCACTCCCCTTGTCGGTTGGTCCGACACTGGGTGACAAGAAAGGGAGAAGATTTGAGTTGGCTAGAATAATAGGCATTCAATCTATTATTTCAAGATTGAGAAATGAGGATTAGTGTGTGGAGCTAGAGGGGTATAGTTCGTTGAGGGCCTCGTGGCACTTTGTGTACTGGTGTTGAGCACCAGACTAGTTCTTGGGATTGATTTGTGGAGCTAGGAGAGGGCCTTGTGCTCTCTTGTTGAGCACCCAACAATTTATCTCAATTGAGATATAAGGGTTGGAGGCAGACACCTTAGTAGGTTTACATTTTCTTGTACAACATTCTAATCCCCCTAAGCACAAGTGAGACCTAAAATTAATTAAAACATACAAGACCATTCACAAAACATAGCATCCTTTACTTTAATAGCACTCCATTGCAAGTTCTTTATTCAAAGCATTTTTATTTCAAGTTCTTTATTTGATTCGACACAGTTGCAGGCAAGTTTCACTCACCATTGGTTTTATTTGCTTAGTGTATTTTCTATAATTTATTTTGATGGTCAGTTATTGTAGATTGTGAATAGTTCTAATCGATGTATCTAGTGATTTTTTCAAGTTTAATTTAGTTTATTTGTGACTCCATAGCCCTAGTGAAATAGGCACTGCTTTAGCAAGCAATTGATCATTATTATTTCTTACATATTTATTTGGTTAAATTTTCAAATCAAAGTTTTCCTGTCATTAGAAATTGTTGCATTTTTGCATGATTGATTGCCATAAAGATTAAATTAATCTAATCTTCTTTTAACTCTTGAAATACAACCTTTGAAACATAGTAAATAGGGACTATCCCCCTTGACCTTTTTAGGAGTTGGGTCTAAACATAGGAGTTAGGAATTGAGGTGACATTGGGTTCTAAGCTCATAATTTCCCTCAGGAACACACCTAGTGGTTGGAAGACTTTTCCATGATAAAGTTTGTTTTAGGCGGCAACACAAATAAAGGTGAGTTTGTGAGAGCATTGTGGAAGTGAGGCCGAGGAGAAGCTCTCACTTGCTCTTGTTTCAAAAAGTTTGTGGCCGTTGTGGATCTTGCAACTCCTCCAATTACAAGCTCAAGTTTGAAAACTTCCATCTTTTCTTTTTATCTATTTCACTAAACAATATTGGATAGCCAACTTTCAATATGAATAATTTCCATTTCAATATGAATAATTTCCATGGGGTTGATTTTTCAAGAATTCTCACTTCTTTCCCCAAATTTTTTGCAAGGTGGTATTTCGACCGACTGATTTTGCCTATCATTTCCTTCCCACATACTTGTAAGCCAACTTTTGCTGATTATGAGGCTCATTCAGCTCAACATATTCCCATGGGTCCAAATCCTTCAACATTTTTGTATGGCAATGATTAAACCTAGGGTTTAAAAAAAAATGGAAATCAACACAAAGAATACTGCAAATAAAAAAATTAGATCTAAAGAAATGATGGATCTCCAATAAAAAATTGAATTCTCGAAATAAACAAAACACATTCTTAAATTGTTACACATACATGAGGATATAGAAATGGTTGATGGGAATCAATCCACACTCCGTAATAAATCCATTAATGTAGAAGATAACTCTCTATTTGCAGTCCTCAACTTGATGGAAGAAACATAAACAATAATACACTAAGAACAATTAATACAACTAGAAGTATGTTGTTTTTGTTGGTGTGCCCAACACATGTAACCCCAAACTATACCATCAAATAGTTATTGGTTACTAGTTTTAAAGTATACCAAAAATTGTTCATATAATTTTAAACTATGCTATTAAGAAATCTGGTTTTGCACTATTTATATGTAGCATATGTGCAACATAAATCTTTTTGAAAGAGTATGCATAATATTTGTTTAATAAGTATTTTATCACTTAGTAACGAAATCCTAAAATTACCACATACATTAAACATTAAAAGACAGTTCCTTTGATTTTTTACGATTTTTCAATAAAAAAATGTAAAAGTCTCAACTTTTCATAAAACAGTTCCTTTGATTTTTGTGCAATTTTTCATTAAAAAAAGAGTAAACCTGACAAATTTGCATGAAGAATCTCTTGGGAAACCAATATGCAGAACAGATAAATCAGAGCGCTATTCATGTGCAAGTTGGGTATTTTCAATTCAATCATCCACATTTTTTGCAAAATTTCATAAAGTTATCACTACATTGAATAGCAAAAGGTGTGTTTGTGTTCACATAAGCAGGCTGATATATAAGCTTGTAATTTTTTTACATGAATTAGACTTTCAAAAAAATCCATAATTCTTGATTCAAAAAAATATATGATCCTTGTCCTTGATGCAAAATAAGGGAAAAAAATCCAATTTTAATAATATGAAACTAATCATAAAATTGGAAACCAAAGAAGAAATCTGCAGCTAGGATTAATTGAAACACCATATATTTTCAGCACACCTCTTTGTTTGCTTTCTTTGAAACGGGGCAAGCCACTTGCAAGTCTCTTGACCACCTAAGTAATAAGACACACCCTTTTAGGGCCCCATGTTTGTATCTGACGTGCCAGCCACATGATTGCCCAGACACGTGTTGCACACGAGTTTTAATGTGTCCTAAAACACATGACACACTTTGGGCATGTGCCGGAAATGTGCCCTAACATGTCCTGATTTTAGGACACGTGTCCTCTTCAAAAAAGTGGTGCAAAAGGAAGAGAATGGATTGGGTACATAGGAGGAGGATGGAGGAGAGAGCAGTGATAGTGATGGTCATTTTTGTTTATTTTTTTTAGCAGCATCGAGAGCCATTTTATTAGGAGAATGGAGACACCAGGTCCGGGAACAGGGTGTGGACTCAAGCTAGAGTTGAGTGACCATTTTGTTGAATGGGGATATCTGGTCCGGGACCAAGATATGGACCCAGTCTAGCACTGGGGGACTCAACCTTGAGTTGAGTGACCATTCTATTGAATGGTGACATATAGTTAGGGACCAGGATGTGGAACCAGTCTAGCACTGGGGGACTTAGCCTAGAGCTGATTGGCCATTCTTTGAATGGAGGCACCTGGTCAGTTACTAGGAATTTAACCTGGTCCAAGACTAGGGGCTCAGCCCGGGGCTGAGGGCCATTTTTCGGGAGAATGGAGACGCTTGGTCTGTTACCAAGTATTTGACCTTGTGTCAAATTATGTAGCCTATGGCTGAGGCACCTAGTCTGTTACCAGGATAACACTATAATCCCTAGACCGGGTCTAGGCATGTGTGACACTCTGACCCTCGATCAAGGGGCTTTGTGATCTTCTCCAAGGCTTAGCTACCCTTGGTTAAGACACCTCGGTATCCAATCTTGGTGTCACACAGAGTGTGAGATAAAAGCATTAATAATTATCTTTGTTTATTATGATGTACTTTGGGTGGGGATGAAGGACCACCTTGACCACTTGTTTTGACCACAGGGCACTTGAAGAAGGCTAAAGCATAAGTCTAAAATTCATAAGGACCCTTAGTGCCACTAAGGAGTCAAAGTGAAAGTGCAAAAAGACCTTTAGTACTACTAAAGGTAAAAGTCAAAGTGAGAAAAGAATAAAATAATAATATTTTGTTCTTTTGAGTTTTGGTCCACTTGCAGGTGACTCAAAGGCTATAAAAGAAGATCAATCCATTTCATTATTACACACACTTTGCTCTCACATCATACAACTGCTCCAAGGAAGAAGAATTTGTTTGTTCAAAGATGAAGAAATTTTATCTTGTGGTTATGCCCTAGCATGGATGAGTCTAGCTAGGGAATCCACTCTTGGTTTTGATAAACCCTAATCTAGGGTTTCATATTCTGAAGCAACTAGGGTTTAACCCTAAGCTTTTCCTTTGTCACGACTGCCTCACCAACTCACATGCAGGGTTTTTATTCTTCTAGGAAGGTCACCATCTTCATGGGCAGCCTGCGCCATCTTCATGGGTTGCCTCTCCTCCACATCCGACATCCCTTCTCCACTCCCACAGCAGGCACGTAAGGCTTGCGTAAGCTGCCCTTAGCCTTCGATAACAACATGCTGCCTTCCGGGTAGCCCTTTGTGGGCTCGGGCAGACCCTCGAGGTCTGTTAGACCTCAGACATGGCAATATGGGTCTCTAGGCACCCACAACAACCTTAATAGGATTCGGGCAGTCCTGGGTAGACCTCGGGCCAGTAGACACGGGTCTGCTAGACCTCAGTCAGCAGCAAACAGGCCCATAAGGGCCTCGAGCATGCATTTAATAGACCTGGGAGAATTCTGGGCATGCCACCCACCCTCGGGTCAACAACAGACAACCCGGAAAGACCCTCGGGTAGACCAAAGACCTTCAGGCAAGTCAGGAAAATATCCGGGACAGCTGCATGTGTACATAGGCAGGAAATTGCAGGCTCGAGCGGGGAAGGAACAAAGCTCGGGCATGTCAGAGAAGGACTCAGGAAGAGTTGCAGGTCAGAGGCAGACGGATAGCATCTCCAGGCAACCTAATCGGATTTTTGGGCAGTCTGATCTCTCTGAGTAGGAGAGAGAAAATTAGGGTAGAAAGCCCTAATTTGGTAAAAGCCTTAATTTGGCATTTTATTATCTTCTATAATTGTGGATCTATGGTACAAACTCAATTAGGGTTTGATTTTTTTTGAAGAACTCAGTCATCTCATTTACGAGATGAATTACTAATGCTTTTGGGGTTTTTATCCTTTAAAGGTTTCCCTGATGAAAAACTCTTGTGTTCAGTGTGTTGATGTGTTGATTTGATTCACTGCACTTGTCATTTGTTTTATGTTAGTCTGCAAATTTTTAAATTATTCATGCTAATGCTAAAAATTCAAAATGGTATCAGAGCTTAGCATGTGAAGAGTGAGTAAGAAGAAATTGTTGTTGTCTTCCTAGACCTTGGGATATTTTGCAGACTTGACATTTGACTAAGTGGCAGAGATGGCCATCAACATATTTAGACTAGAAGAGAAGCTACAAGGTTCAGCTAACTACAACTCCTGGAAATCTAGGCTTACAACTATTCTAGAAGAAAATGACCTTGATGACATTGTGTTCAACATCAATGAAGAGCCAACATCTAATGCTTGCAGAGTTGCTTACAAAATGAAGTAGGCTAAGGCTAGAAGGTTCATCTATGATTCTGTCAAAGAAACTGTGATGCCCAACATCACAACATTAAAGACTGCCAAAGCCTTGCTTTTAGCTAACTTGTATGAGAAGAAGGCTCCCAGTCATAAGAGATTCTTAAAGAAAAGGCTACGAACTTTGAAGTTGAACAAGGATGAAGGGGTTGGTTCCTTCTTCACAAATATTGCACAGGTAAGAGATCAACTTATTGCTATTGGTATTGCTGTTGATGATGATGACCTAGTGCAGACTATGGTCAATGGTCTCCCAAGATCTTGGGAAACATTCCTGGCATCTATCAGTGGACGTGAGAATCAACCAAACTTTGAAATACTTTGGCATGATTGCATAGAAGAAGAGGGAAGGACTTTAGGCAAGGAAACTAAGGAAGTAAACCTTGCACTTGTAGCAAAGACAAAGAAGTTCAAGAAGCCCTCCTTTCAACAAAATAAGGGAAAGAAACCTTAAGGTAAGTTCTCTGATGTTCAAAAGTGGAATGCTATAATTGTCACAAGTTTGGATACTTTGCCAAGGATTGCAAGCATACCTAGAAGAAATTCAAGAGAAGATTTCAAGTGTCTATTGCAGAAAAAGAAGAAGAAGAACACCAGGGCTAACAAAGAAGACAAACCTAGAAGAGTGTACTACCTAATCTCCACTTTATCTGGATCCATCACAGATAGTGCTACCTCTTGGTTGGTGGATAGCGGTGCCTCTAGGCATATGATAGGTAATCGTGGAGCTCTCACCAGTTATAGAAAAAAGAAGTTCACTACACAGGTGGAACTTGGATATGACTCCACTTACAATATTGAAGGAGTTGGGTCAACTTCACTTCAACTTGACTCAGGTATGGTTTTACATATTGATGATGTCTTACATGTTCCTAGTTTAAAAAAGAATCTTCTATATGTTGCTGGCTTAGAGGACAAGGGCTACAGAGTCCTTTTCATGGACAAGAAGGTCCTTCTATGTGCAAAGGATGAAAAGCTAAGCTCAACTATACAGATTGGGGTTCGAGAGGGAGGCCTTTACAAGGCTTCTGAAGATTCCACTCATGCTTTGGTAGATCATACAGTAGATCCATGCGAGTTGTGGCATATAAGGTTTGGACACCTTCATTACACAACTCTTCCAGGCTTGCAAAAGATGGTCACATGTATGCCAAAGGTATCTCCAAGGCATGATGGAATTTGCAAAGGATGCGCTCTAGGTAAGAACACTAAGAAATCCTTTTTCCAAAAGCAAAAATAGATCTAAAGGCATTTTAGATTTGATTCACTTTGGCATTTGTGGGCCTATGTCTTCACCCTTTTTGAGTGGGTGCTTATATTATGTCTATTGATTAAGTTGTCATTGATGCCAACGGTGTCTGGTCATTGATGCCAACTGTAATATCCCGAATTTTGGACCTAACACTTATGGGAATGAGTCCCATTGATTATGATGTTACCTTGATGTTTTATTTTGATATACTGGGTGAAGGACCCCACTGCATATGAACACGATGATTTGTTTGATATATTAGGTGTAAGCCAATTGCATATGATATATATATGTTTGCTTCTGTTGGGCGTGGACCCTGAAGCATATGGTTGATGAGATGTTTGTGTTGAGAAAAGAGCTCTGGAGCACATGGGTAAATTGATGTTTGGTGTTGAGCAAGAAGTTCTGGAGCACATGAGTATTTATATTTGTGTTGAGGGAGAAGCTCTAGAGCACATGAGTTTTGAGACATTTGTGTTGAGCATGAAGCTCTGGAACACATGAAAAGATAAATTGGAAGTGTTGGGCATACACCCTAAATCCTTCTATGTTGATGTTGAGCATAAGCACTGGAACATCGGATCCTTGGCCATTGTATCCCTAGGTGTATCCTACAAGTACATCCTAGCATTAGTGTTGAGCGAGGAGCTCTGGAATTGCACTAATTTTGTAACTCCATGTTTTTAGTGTTGATTATGGGCCCTGGATAAGCGCTAGGAGTTACTGAAAAGAATTAATGATTCCCTAGTGAAAATGACTCGAGTAAAATATTGATCTCATCGGACTTATTTATAAGTGATTAAATGAAATTTCAAATTTCTGTATCTCATTGAGTATTGAAGAACTGCCATGTTATACGAGAGAATCCAACATACAAGGATGTTTAGAGTTGCCTAGCCTAGTAGACCTAACCACCTACCTGATGACCTTAATGAAGAAAGTGTCATAAGTTTAAGGATCACAATATGTGATACCCTAAGACAAATGTTAACAAATAATATATTATTATATATTTTATTCATGGTATGTATAAAGAGTAAGCATAGTAATAATATTAATAATGTAAGAAAGAAGGAAAAGCTCCATCTATTATTATTATTACTAAAAGAATAATTAAATAGTATAATACCTACAAAAGTCCAATTACAAACTAGTTAAAAGTTTCTAAGTTAAAAGTACCTAAATTAAATAAAAATGGTTAAATCAAGAAATCAAATGATTCTTGATTTAACTGCCCCTTTGACTAAAAATTCTGTCTATAAAGTCCCAAGCCAAAGAGAGGCTTGGGGAGATCTTCCATCTTTTTGGAGTCATTATTCTGCTTGATTTTTCTCAAGAGAGTTCTTGGAGAACATTTTTCCTAAGAGGAAAAAGGACAACTGATCCAAACCTGATATACAGTTAGCGAAGCCCTACCTTAGGAGCTCTAAGCTACTTGCACGTTGGAACCAGCTCAGGGGGATCCAGATTAAAAACAGAAATGGTTCCGGGTCATGGTTGGGAGGAACGTGGTAGTTCCCAAGTGATTCAGTCATCTATACAGAGGTCAGATCTTCCTATGAATTGTTAATGCTGGGTAATTGAGTGTGTAGGTTTCAGCCATTAGGATAGCTTCACCTTCCAGGTATGAGGTTCTTGGATTCCTATATTTCATTATCTAGTATAATTTATGGTTAGAACATGCAAGTTTTTATGTTATATTTCTAACCCTATGTTTACCATTGTTTTCCTGTCAAAATCTTTAAGGTTTTACATTTTATTTATAAACCCTATGTATGTAAATTAATTACTGTTTAAGAAATAATTATGGTTTATTTCTGCTATACTTAGTTATGTTTTTAATTATAGATTAAACTTTGTTTTCCTAAAAGCTAGGAATTATTCTAACAGTGCCTATGTGTGTATTTACCTATGAACTCTACTGGCAGATTTCATATTGCCAGCATAGCTATGTTTAGAAGTAAAAGGCTAGTTCAGATTAAGCTTTAAACAAACCATAAATATAAAATACAGTTAACTAATATAGTAAACAAAACCTAATAAATAAATCATTTACATTATATCAAGTATAAACATAATAGTATTCTAAATAAAGCAATATTATAAACACACTATTCTATAATTAAGAATAATCATCAATTCCAAGTATTAAAGCTAAAATAAAAACCATCGAAGACCTCTCGGGGTTTATAATTATTTCTACCAAAAACCAAGGTTAAACAATATCTTTTTTCATTAACCAAATAACTCATAAGTCAAATCTACAGTCCAAGTATCGAGACCACTTAATGGTCCACGATTTATGCTTTACCAATACTCCACATAAAACCATTATAAGAATCGCATGCCATAACAAAATCCCAGCACAATAAATCAACCATAATATCATGTACAACATACATTAAAAACCAAACATAAATACACAGAGTTCGCAGGATTGATTCTGTAGGCGTTATGCCCAAATCGCATCCTTATAATTATAAACCCTCACAACTATAAACGACCTAGGATCAATTCCTGTAGGGTCTATTTTATTTACTTTCCACCGTGATGAAGCCTACAGGACTCGTTTTAAGTCTTCTACCTCACGCCGAAACATTTCACTATTTCAAAGCCATGCTATATACATATGCAAGCCATAAGTTAACAACATAAATCCTTGACACAGAGGTCGAAAGACCTAATAAAATTTAAACACTGTAACTATGGCCCTCAGGCTTTTACTTATCAAAAATTTTAAATCAAAATACCAAAAGCTACAACACTGTCAATGCTATGCATTAGCCATGACATCCTTTGGGGGAGTTCCATCCCAAGGCTACGACCCAATTATTTACAAATTAAAACAGTAATGTAAAACCCATTAAAAACCTATCAACAATTATCAACAGTGACGACCGCTAAATGCAGGGTTACACCCACAGTCAACTCTTACATCCAATTACATAGCTTAAACATAGAACAATAAATCTCTATCTAATACTCTGTCGCATCTCTAATGGTGGGAACGCTAATGCCATATACGGCAGGGCCCCAAAGCCAACAACACTGTCACGCATTCATCCATACAAATAACTCAACCAATGATTTTGAATTATGCACAGTCCATTAACAAGAGTAATAACCACGAAATCGAACAGTATGCCAATGCTATACACATACATCACCATTAAAACAATTTAAGGTCTACACAGTCGATTAAACTCGGCCTTGCACCATTGCAAGCAATGGTGCTGCCCCATTTCAATAAACAAAACTTATTTGCAAATACACAGAGCTACCAAGAGTTACGCAGTCTCGTTTTCCACACAGAATACCCATTAACAATCCGAATACATTAAAGTTTCGGCACAAAGGCACTAAAACCCCATAAGTGAAACCCAAAGCCCTATCACATTTCAAATGCAGTACCCATTAAGTTTACAGATAGACCCATCCCAAAACGCAACCATTAGAAACCAGAACTAGGTAGTCAAAACCATGACAAGTATTAACTCTGTCGCAACCACTAAGCAAAATAAGGGAACAAGTTAAACACTTGTTACAAAAGGCTTACCCGAATGGGTATGGCTTTGCCATAGATCTATCCATCAGCTACAAATCACATTTTCGCCACACCTTTCAACCTACGGACCAAGTAGGGGTGCACACCCACAAGTAAAGCCCGCATTTGGTGAGCGTGGCACCTTTGGCACATTCGGTGGTTGGAAACACACTTGGACTGAAGCGTACATTGGGAGAAGACACCTTGGTGCGGCATGGTGGAATGACATCTGATGATGCAGCATGATGCGCACAGACAAACGAAAAGGAGAACCAAGCGTCCATAGAAGGTGGGCATGACACCACGTTGCAGAGAACTTTAGGGCATGCTAAGTGGGACGTTCGGTTGGGAGTGCCCAATGCCCACCCAAAGAAGCCACCAAGTAAGTGCGCAGATGAGGGGAAGTCAACCAAGATAAAGAGTGTTGCATGTGGACCTTGAGTAAGTGGTTTTCTTAGCGAGGGGGCACGCCCACCTTTTGAGGAGACTCCTACTCTATAAGTGCCTATATATTGGCAAAGGAACTTGTCAATTAAATCATTTTTTAATCACTCAAGTTGGAAGATCCACGTTTGGTGTAGCAAATGAGGGAGCAGAACCTCAATATTCAAAGAAGTTGTAGCATGAAGCAAGGAGGAGAAAGTCATTGTTATGCGTTCTTAGTCTTTTCACTTTTTCTATGATCTTCACTGTTGTGCATGCTGAGTTGCGGTAGATGCCAGCACTGCATTTTGTTATATCTTCTGTGTATTGGTGTGTTGTATCCTTGGTGGTGCGTACCGGGAGTATTAGCTGTGTTGACAGTGCTCCATCATTTTAATACAAGTTTCCAGGGGCTCTGCGTTGAGGCAACCCCACCTTTATATCTGTTGTGCACTTTCTATTGATGTTGCCTTAAGTAAATGTGTTGACAGATTAACTTGAATAATTTCTAAGTGTGAAATGTTAAAAGCAGATCACTTCCGCATAATCGGTTAAGGTGTATTCTACTGGAATACGCTCAGGCTGGCCACGGCCCTTAGTTGCGCTAGGCAGTGCCACATGTCGCAACAGACCGTAGAGAAAGGTGGCTTGTGTTGTGGACATGACAGGTTGTATTAGAGCATATTTAGCTTTGCAACAACATTGAAGCATACTTTGTTGTCAGACGAAGGTGGTTTCATGAAGGAAGCCGCAGTTCGGAAGGTCGCTCCATAGAGCACCTTGTAGCAGCAAGTGCGTTGAGAAAATGGGCGTTAGCAGGAGGTGCACCTGGAAGGTGGCGTCCACAGAGGGGAGTCCATAGTAAAGAGGTGTCCGCAGGCTTATAAGAGCGCTCCACAGACAAAGCGCGCCGCGGGGCGGGCACTCTACAGATGAATGGCGCTCCGCAAGAGACGAGCATCCATAGACAAGCGTTCCGTACGGAATGCGCCACGGGAGTAGGTGCTCCAAAGAGCACGCCGCACAATCAGGTGTGCCGTAGTTGGGCGTGTGCCATAGTTGGATGCGCGCCACAAGTGGGTGCTCTGTAGTTAGATGCGCGTCGCAGATGAGCGTTCCGTAGGGAGAGCGCTCTCGTAGACGCGCACACTCATAAGACATGCACTCCAATAGAACGAGGGCGTGCGCTTAGACGACATGCGCCCCGCAGTAAAGAGTCACGCGACAGCAGAGGTACGCACGCTCAGGTGACAGCAGTGGCACATGCAGGTGCGCTCTAGCGAGAAATGGTGAAGAGCTCCAGTTGAAGTGCACTCAGTAAACACGCCAAGAAGTGCGCTAAGTCAGAAAATTTGAAGTGTGCCATTTTTGAAAGTTCACTTAGGTGAATGGAAACGTGCCAAGGCAAAGGGCGTTTCACTGGTCTGCGCAAGGCAAGGGTGTGTTCCTCAGAAAAAGTGAGCTCGGTGGCAGCGAGCATTCCAAAAGAAGTTGTGTTTGGCAAACGCACATTTAAGAAAAAACGGCTAAGTGCGCCAAGTGAAGGTGTTGTTCGGTTGAAGAAGGTGCACGCCCGACAAGGGTGTGCTCTGTAGGAAGAAGACACATGGTGGAAGCGTGCGAAAGAAGGTGTGGGTGACAGAGATGTGCTTCGACAGAGTTGACAGGGGCACTTAGTCGGTTTTTTGGTTAAGTGTTCCAACTTTGTGAAGGAGCCATTGGGAGCTCTTCACACTCGCAAGCCAATGGTTTTGCCACTTGCGAGAGCATTGTTGGAAAAAGCGCTAAGGAAACAAACGTGCATTCAGGTTGGACGTGTTTGGGCAAGGAGGCATTAACAGTGTGCGCTCCACATGAGTGCTTAGAAACAAGTGTTTCCGCAGAACAAAGCACTTAGGAGTAGTGGCCTCAAGAAGGTGCATGTCCGCAGAGGTGCGCTCTTAGTAGCGTAGAACGAAGGTGCGTCAGGTAATTTGGCTTGGTACGGTTGGCTGAGAAGAGCGCTTTGGCAAAGCGTTTCAGCAAGTGGACGGTTGTGTGCGCTTAAGGAGAAGTGTGTCCACAGAGAAGTGTGCTTGGATAGGTTTTTGTTCAAGTGCGACAATTTTGAAGTGCACTTTCACCCATTGGAAGGTTCATTCGGTGAAGTGTCAGCAGATGGAAGAGGCACCAAGAAGAGGTGTGCTTAGATGCGGTTTTGCAGGATGACAAGTTGGTTAAGTGTTGGTTCGCTTAGATAGTGCTAAGTGTGCCAAAGGAGAAATGAAGGTTGCTACGAAGTTGGCGGCCAAGTGAGCTAGAAAAGCTCAAGTTTGGTGCAAGTTGTGGCATCGCACAGACTTTGCGGTAGCAAGGTAGGAAACAAAGATGGCTGGAACGAGTTTGGTAGAGGTGTTGACAGAAACATCCAAGTGTTTGTGACCAATTGATTCTTTGTTGAAGACCATGTTCTAGGAGCCGGATGAAGGAGGACTGAAGTGTGCTGCAATGGAAAATGCAGACTTCATTCATGGTTTGTCAAGCCAAGTAGTTGCGGTGCCACCTTGTGGCAAGAAAGGAAGGTTGTCAAGCATGATCGCAGGGAAGGTTTGGGACATATGCTTGGTGTGGACAGTTCAGAAGTTGGCTATGATGGAGAGTTTGGCAAGTTGGGTAGGGAAGACAACGCGGGTCGAGGATTTTGAAGAAGGAACTCTTTAGCAGTGAACTCAACAGCTTGATGACCAAGGTGACCAAGGCTTGTTTAGTCTTGGAAACAGGAAGAACAGTGAAGGTGATGCTCAACGGTGGTTTCTGTTGATGCGAATTTCGATCGATATGGTAGAAGTAGCAATGGATTGCAGCAGACATGCGTCCCAGAAATCTACGGGCCTGCATGATAGTGCGAATTTGATAGAACGAAGGAAATCAACAAGGTTTGAAGTCATGGAGTTGGTGATGGATCTATGAAAGACTGCGGTGATTCCTCAAGGAAATGGGGTGCAACAGGAAACGACAGTTGGAACAGCAAGCTTGCGGATCCAAGAAACGAATGACGACAAGACTTGGAAACTCTATGATGGGGAGTTGGATGGACAGATTTCATGGGAAGCCTCAGCAGTTTTTTAGAAGACATTGAAGCTTTCTCTTGGCATGTTGACATGTGATAGGTGGCAACATCACTTTGGTTTTGACCCAGGTGGATGAGGAGATGGTCGTGTTGGCTCGTTGCCCGTGACGAAGGCAGTGAGGTCAAAGGTACCTTGAAAAGGTGGCCTTAGACAGTTAACAGTTAAATGGTGCAGATAGATTCAACCAAGGGTACTTCAATGAATTGTCTAAGTATATGGACAGTTCAAACATGGTTTTTACCATGGGAATGGCAGGTTGTGGAGTACACTGAAACGCAGTTCAAAAATGACGAAGTTCATTCCTTCGAGTTAGACAGAAAGTTGGACTAGGCCCCCAACTTTTCTGGCTTTAGGGGCATGCAACGGATGGAGGCATTGCTAGATTAGCTAAGTACTGATGGTTATAGGTGCCAGGCACAACAACTAATGGTTGAGAGGCTTTTAGACACCCTCATTTGCGGCAGACGGTTGCAGATCGGTTCAGTCAAGAGGCAGCAGTTGTAGCAGGTTCCTAGTTACTTGGGAAGGTTGCCGGTACGACAACAATTTTGAGTGGGAGAGGTTGTCATGGCCCCATTTTTGGAGACACCTTCACCACGCCCAAAAGATACCTTGGGCGCCCAAGTGGGCACGTTGGATCCGGTTGGGAGGCTTGGCAAGTGTTAACTTGGCTAAGTGGTAGGATGGCATGGTGCATGTGGACCAAGTAGGGGTGCGCACCCACAAGTAAATCCTGCGTTTGGCAAGCGCGACACCTTTGGCACATTTGATGATTGGAAGCACACTTGGACTGGACCATACGTTGGGAGAAGACATCTTGGTGCGGCACAGGGGAACAACATCCGGTGATGTGGCATGATGTGCGCAGACAAATGGAAAGGAGAACCAAGCATCCATAGAAGGTGGGAATGACACCACGTTGCAGAGGACTTCAGGGCATGCTGAGTGGGACGTTCAGTTGGGAGGTCCCAATGCCCAGCCAAAGAAGCCACCAAGTAAGTGCGCGGATGAGGGGAAGTCAACAAAGAGAAAGAGTGTTGCGTGTCGACCCCGAGCAAGTGGTTTGCTTGGCGAGGGGGCACGCCCACCTTTTGAGGACACTCCTACTCTAGAGGCGCCTATATATTGGCAAAGGCACTTGTCAATTAAATCATCTTTTGATCACTCAAGTTGGAATATCCAATTTTGGTGTAGCAAACGAGGGAGCAGAACCTCAACAGTCAAAGAAGTCGCAACATGAAGCAAGGAGGAGAAAGTCGTTGTTCTGCGTTCTTAGTCTTTTCACTTTTTCTGTGATCTTCATTGTTGTGCATGCTGAGTTGCGGTAGATGCTAGCACTGTATTTTGTTATATCTTCTGTGTATTGGTGCATTGTATCCTTGGTGGTGCGTACCGAGAGTATTAGCTATGTTGACATCGCTCCATCATTTTAATACAAGTTTTCAGGGGCTCTACGTTGAGGCAACCCCACCTTTATATCTGTTGTGCACTTTATTTTGATGATTCCTTAAGTAAACGTGTTGACAGATTAACTTGAATAATTTCTAAGTGTGAAATGTTTTAGTGTTAAAAGCAAATCGCTTCCGCATAATCGGTTAAGGCGTAGTTTGTTGGAATGCGCTAAGGGTGGCCACGCCCCCTAGTTGCGCCAGGCAGTGTCACACGTCGCAACAGACCCTAGAGAAAGGTGGCGCGTGTTGTGGCTATGACACCCCACCCTAAGAAAAATGAGAAACACATATAAAATGTGTTACTTTGACCCCACCCCACGAAAAACGAGAAATACATTAAAAAACGTTTTGAAAAGTAACATTATTTTTATGTATTTATCATTTTCGTGGGGTGTGGTCCCTCAAAAGTATGCAGTGTGGATACTTGTTGGATGTGGAATTTAATTCCGCATCCAACAAGTGCTCTTGCTCAAAATTTGAGTAAAACGTTAGGGAGATATGTTGAAAATACGAATTAAAAAAAATAGTTTTTTAAATGTCAAATATGCCAAGTCAACCATTATGATTGACTCTTTTTTTGAAATTCTATTGGTTCTTGAATTCAATGGCTCTTCTTTCATGAGCTGGCTTGTTTTCTTACAAGGTGACTTGTTTTCTTATGAGGCCCATTTTAGACCCCAAATTTGCTCTAATGTTAAGTTACCCTTTTACATTTACATAAGATGTTATAAAAGTCACTTTTTACAAAGTCTGTCTAGAGAGTCACTTTTCCGGACGACCTCTACATGCTAGAGGCCCCCATGTAGAAGTACCTATCTGAGCTACAAAATCTAGCAATCCTCTATGCCCAATGGCCTCAATGACAAAAACGACATATCTCCTGATGTGTACCTCATTGAACTGTCCTCCCCGGGAAGTTTGGTTGGACTCCCACCATCCAAAGAATATTTGCTCTTCTTCCTCTTGGTTGAAGCTTTCCTAGGGAAATATTGAAACAGATGCCTATGGGAAGACAAAACTGTCAACGAAAGGTAATTTTTGATAGTCAATCATTTGACACCAGGACTGCTCATCCCATTCAAATAGGACTTCATCAAGGAGACTGGTTTCAAGAGAAGTCAGCAACTGAATTCTTGGACTACCCATGATGTGACGAGTTTCTTAGGCTAGACCTTGAAAGGAGCCAATCTTCTCTCCCACAATACTGAAATTATTTGGGTCCCAGAAATGAAGGGGGCAAACAATGGAGGTGTACCCACAAAAATGATTTTTCCTTAAAACTTAAAAGTCTATCTCAAATCAAAGGATTGGGACCAAGGCATTGAAACCAGGCTAGAAGAAAGATAGTTTCAAGGACAACCTGAAAGAATAGCTTCCTTGTCCACCAGATTATCGAACAAAGAATTGAATCCTTTTTGAAAAGGAGTTATGCAAACCTTACCTCTAGCAACAACATCCCAGGAATATCCAATCCAGTTAACAAGCATAGAGATGTGGTTTTGGACCATAGAGTATCCTATCAAGGCCCTAATTTCCAGGTCCTTGGTACCTTCCACTATCCATTCACCCCAGTAACGAAACCTTCACTGAACCAGATGGAGTACATTGTTTCCCACCTGTGGAAAACCTAACACCATTTTTCCTTCCTCCTCTATCCTCTATTCATACATGCATTTCTAGTAGTCATCTTTGTTTCCTGGACTGGAGTCTCCATATTTAATTATGACTTCATTAAATCATCCTTTGGGCAGCCAATCTAGGGATTCAACAAACATAACATGCCTATGTGGTTTATATAAAGTAGGTGTATTGGGCTCACTATTTCCTACTTGGCCTTTAATGGCATGAGATTCAGATTTTGAGGTCTATCAATTAGGATGAATTGTAGGAGATTCACTCATAACTTCATGTATGGTTTCCTAATAAGCAGAAGAAAGCTTGGCATCCACATTGCCTACTAAATTGAAGAAGGATTTTCAAATGGCATGTATTTAGTCTGGTTCGTGTAGAAGACTTCCATTTGGGTGTCAAATACAGATAGATTCAAATGGCCTAAAGTTTAAATTTTAAAAACAATGCTCATATCTTATAATTATGAGCTCTGTGTGAAGAATGTAGCAACCATGTAGCATCTCTGGACTCACAAGATTAAGAAGGTTGAAAAACTCAATACAAAATCAATGTCTGCCATAGTTTTCAATGGGTCACAGTGGAAGTTAATCATAAACATGCATGTATGTACATTTTCAATTCATTGAGAATGTTTTTAATGGAAGATTCCTTCATTCTTGTATTCTAAGTTCAATATTTTCTTCATTCTAGTATGCTTTAAATTTTTTTAGTTTTTCAAAGTACTTGGCACCTGTCCAGGAAAAGAATTTCAGTTCAAATATAGGTTCTTAAGAGAGCTTATCCCACCAATTGAATCAAGAATTGCTCTAGTAAGTTTGTTACCAGCAACAACTGATTCTGAAAACTTTTCAATTAAAAAATAATAGGCTTATTCCCATATGTAAGTAGCATGTTTGTTTCCATTCTGATGCAAAGCAGTACATAGACCATTTGTGCCATAGGAGGCAAGAGAGATGGATGACTGATCTATTGTATCGTTATTTATTGGTGAACAGAAATGCTTTCGATATGTTTCATCTACAGTTTGCATGCTATTTTTTTGCTTGTGTGAGGAATATGTTTAAGTTCTGCCTAGACTTTTGCTACCAATGGTAACTCATCACTTTAGCTGTCACTATGTAAGCTTTACAAAATATTTTCTTCTATGACCAAAAAGTGTTTTCATAAGACTTTATCCTCAGTTTCAAGAAATATTGGAGCTTCCCCAACTATTGGTCTGGATACAATTTATATACAACGAAAGGAAAGAAAGCATAGAGAGTCCCCTGACACCCTTTACTTGTTCAATGTTCCCATTTAGTCTGAAAATTATGGTACAGATGAAAAAAATTTACCATGCTAGCTTTAGAGGAGAATTCATCTACTGCTAGAAATTCTTTGTGAAATGGATCTCTAATTGCTTGGAATAAAAAAATAACCCATCATGCAATTGTTTGGGATGTACAAATGCATAATCCTCCTGAAAATTAAAACACACATTTTAATAAAGAAATTTGAGACATTGTCATATCCTGAACTTTATCAATATAACTGACCTAAATATGGTCTACCAGATCTACAAATGTTAAAGTCAACATTCCTTTGCTTTTGCCTTTCAAAGTGCAAGAAAAAGATCATAGTTTGCTTATTTTTTATTGGCATTTAAGATAAAAACTCGACGTCCTGCCATCATCAGGAGTCTGCTTGACTTATCATGAAGTTTGGAGAATTAATTTATATCAAACTACCTTTTAAGTTTCTCATAATTTTAGTGAATATCATAAAAGACTAGATTCATGTTGCCATATTTGCACTGACATGTGGCCTGTATATCTAGTTTACCTGTCCCAAATATAATTTAGGAGCTAGTTTTGCACCAGGAAATCCATTTAATGGATACTGGATACTGATCTTATAATGAGGTGAACTCTGTTGATACTTTATTTCCTTCTCATCTAGAAGTTCAACTATGCAATCCATCTCCATGGAGGCAAGATTCTACCATTTCAGGCTTCTTTGTAGAAATCTCCAAGAAGGCATCCACTAGTGCATCTGCAACCTCCAGATAAATGATGTGGTATGGAAGTCTCCGAACCTTCCATTCCATTATATTTTGAATGGATCTCTCTAAGTCATCAGTGAGTGTACCCATTGCTTGTGATTCATAGAAAGATAGACCACGAGCATCCTAAGCAGACATGCCCTTCTCAAGCAGCAATACGCTCACTAGGGAAGAGGAATTGTTGAGCTTCTTAGAGATGAAGCAAGCAAATTTGTTGTTCTCCTTTACCGCATTTTGCATAATAGCTGGTCATGGTGCACATGAAACTTTCAGCGATTGAATGAGATGGAATTGTATCTTTAGGTCCAAAGTTCACCATATCCAAGGTCCTTACTGTAATAACTCAAAAATTCGTAAAAAATTAAAAATTTTCATGTGACATAAAATGTCTAATGTCACCGCTAAAGTACCACTAACGGTTGACAGATAATAAAATAGTTTGTAAGAGAAACAAAAAGTTACTTTTGTATAGGATTTTGTATAATCTATAGGCTTGTCCTTAAAAGCTGTGTTAGTGTTGTTTCGACTTAGCAGTTATAATTCTTCCAGAAGTAGAAAAGAAACTTGTATTTTTCTGATGTTAGATATGCTATTGATTTCTTTTGTCAAGTAGGGAAAGTTTATTATGTGTGATCGGGGCTTACTTAGCTTTAAGCTAACACATTGGGACTGATGGTTCCTTACAGGTTTAATAGGTAAACATATGTTCCAGTAAAAAATAATATTTATATTCAAGTCAAGAAGATACTTCTCTAGCATGTTTATGATGTTATACTTAGAATGTTTAATTGCAGCTTGTCTCCATAAGAGGTAATGTTGATCTTTTTTCCTTTTTTTTGGTCTAAACTCCGTATTGATGTTTAAAACAAACCACATGTGCATGGGTTAAATTGCATGATCAAATACTATCAAGATGACATCAAATCATCTGGATGATTAAGATTGTATTCTAATGAATACTTGTATTCCTGCTACAGTAATTGTAAAATAGAAGAATAAAGTTCACATCTTGATGCTTAGATCATTCAACAACATTTGGTGTCTATCGCATTTACCCTTGTTCTAGGGTTTTATAAACAATGTTTTTCTCAATAAATAACCCAAACCACTTTTACTTCTATCTATTTACTCATTATTAGGATGCTAGAATTACATTGAGATTCTATTATAAGTCTATGGACTGCATTTACTAGCGCCCCCAATTACACAATACATTAAGAGTCTTGGTCCTAGTTGCAAGAATTCTTCTTCTACTGTTATAGTTTTTACCTTGAATTCCTTCTATTTGTATCTTCAATTCAATTACTGGTGTACCCATTAAATTATAAATTACATCTTTACACAAGGATGTTTAGTAGAAAACTTGAGATAAGGTTGTTGGTTGAGATCTAATATTAACTTTGTCTACAAAATCAAAGGATTCCCCCCTCAAGAAGTTATTCAAATGTCATTAGAGAAAATTTCAACTCAAAATGGGCCTTTTAACTTTTATTCAAATTCCATGTCATCATGTGTTAGCCAATGAAATTGCTTTAAATTTGAAATACCGTATAGGTCTTAAACACCTTTTTAATATAAATTTGGGGATAGGTATCATAAAAAAAAACTATTTTTTTTGTTTGTATTTTTGACATATCTCTCCGTGTTTTTACTCAAATTTCGATCAGGAGAGCTCGTTGGATGCGGAATTAAATTCCACATCCAACGAGTACCACTCGGCATACTTTTGACAGACCCCGCTACCCCAAAAACAAGAAATACTTGAAAAAATGGAATGATGAAGAAATACCTGAAAAAATGGAATGATGACATCATCATTCCATTTTTTCAAGTATTTATTGTTTTTGGGGTAGTGGGGTCCATCAAAAGTATGCAAAGTGGGTACTCGTTGGATGCGGAGTTTAATTCCGCATCCAACGAGCTCTCCCGATCGAAATTTGAGTAAAAACATGGGGAGATATGTAAGAAATACAAACAAAAAAGTAGTTTTTTTTCTTTTCTTCCTCCAAAATTAATAAATATTATTTTATTATTTTAACTATTATTTTATTAATTCATTTTAGGAGGCCCATTTTGAGTTGAAATTTCTTCTAATGCCTCCTTGATGTAACTTTTGGGTTAAGGGGATATCATCTCCCTATGTTTTACAAACCTCTCCAAAATAACTCTATCCTATTTTATTCTATAAACAATAACAAAATAAACATTATATATCATTATACTATGGTTTACAAACGGATTACTGTTACAACCCAAGGATTAAAATATATTAAGGCCATCCAAAGATTCACATTTCTTAAAGATTATTAATTTTATATGCAATGATTTATATGCAGATTGGAACTGCGCAATCAACTATTGACTTGCACCCACGAAGAGTAAATAATTCTTGAGGACACGTGGAGATGGTATTAACCACGAGATATTTGACTTAAAAACTAAACCCCACCAATTTCATTTCGCAGAGTGAGGGTTCCTTCGTTTAGTTTGGTCGATCTGCGAGCTTGTGGCCACCGAAATCCTATACACACCTCCATTTTGCAGGCTGTTTTCTGACCAAAACATATGAGCTGGTTTCTGCGAAGAAAATAAGGGTTTTCCAATTACATTCGACGTTCTTTATATTCCGGCATTACTCTTTAAAGGGACAATAAACTGTCTTTGGTGGCTGGCTTCTACAACTTCTTCCATCTGCACAACTAGATGGTAAACGACCCTTCCATGTTTGAATTTGAGATAAAGTTTGGAGACATTTATTTCATTTAAAATAATTCTAACCAACTGAGTTTTTTCTCTTTGCAGGTTCATCTCTTTTCGGCACTTTGGGGTTAGCTAGTGGTTCATCTCTACCCGAATCTCAGCCACGCAAACCCTGGTAAGCCTCAGATTGCACTGAGGGTTTTCTCCTGCAATGAGTAATGGTGGTTGGAAGATGAGGATATTTTACTTCTGGTTAAGGACTTTGCTTGGGTTTTTACTGTTAGTTTACTTCTTGTTATTTAGTTTTATATTAAAACCCCAATGGTATTAAGTGCAAGAATGATGAAGGCTACTGCAATCGCTACCTGTAGTTTACTTGACATATTATTTACGACTTGGATGATGTAATCTTCTTGCCTAAATTTTTAATAAAAAATCGGCTCTCAGCCGTGACAATGTTACTCGACCTCTACCTGGTTACTTAAGGTTTTTCAGTGGTTTTTAATGAAAAGAAAAGACTGCTTGCTCAGTCGGAACTTGTAAACAGACAAGGGTTATTAGTAACTATAAATTTATGGGTTTACTGTTTCTATTTTTATAAGAAAATGTAGGATTTGTTTTTGTACAAGCTTTAAGCCTTGACTAAATTTTATAAAAGGCCTATGAGCCATTACGCCACTTTCTATTTTGTCTCTTATTTAAATTATTAACAGTGTTATTTAATTTTTATGTTATCCTGAAATTTAAATGTTTTGCAATAATTATGTTATTGGAACTTTTACAATGTTATTGAGTAAATTTGGTACTTTGTTTTTACTGAGAAGGGTTATTATTTTGAATACCCTACAGTTCTGAAAAAAAATTAGAATTTACAGGAATAAATTTGGTTTTGTTTTTCTATTTTTGCTTTTTATAAAAATTAATTACAGCTGTTAAATTTTATAAAAGAATTAAGAGTAAGATTCTGCAAGTTTATAAATAAAGATAAAACCTGTCTTTTGTAAACCCTAAGTAAATTCTGGAGGTTTACAGTAAAACAACATCTGTATTTCGAAAACAATATATAAATGTGACTTGGAATAAATTATTATATAACCTATGAAGTATCAGCTAGGTAAAACCCTAAGTACTATCTTTATTGTTCCTATATTGGTTTATTTTACTTTATTTATTATGTTCATAATAATATTAGTACTGGTAATAATTCTATGAATAGTATGTCTACTAATGATTATTATATATATTTAGTTCTTTTCCTAAAAATAATTAATATAGATACTTTCAGTAGATAAAGCATGTACTGCTATTTTCTGGAATGAATCACATACAAACTATAAAAGAAATCACATTTTTCATTCAGAGTCTATAAACAAATCATCATAGCTACTTAATCAACCAACTGTACTAGAGTACTGCCTATACAAGGCGTGGAAAAATACAGTATGGTAATTTATTTCTATTTACTTTTCATTTAGAAAAAATACTACTGTTTTAAAACATAATCTACATATCCCTAATTTTATCAATACACAAAGCTCTTTTCCTGCATAAACTCTAACAAAACAATAACATGCATATCTTTGAAAAAATAGTAAACATTTGCTGAAAACAGTAAATAAATTATAAATAACCTGAACAAATAAAAACCTGTCAAATGATGAGGTGGCAACAACTTAAGGAGGTTGTTCCTCCCAACCAACTCCTGGAGAAAGCTTAGTCTGCACTTCCTCAGGACCCCCGAGCCTGTTTCCTGGTCCTCCTGGTAGAGTATTGGGTGAAGGATGTATCCTTAAGACCTTCTGTCACCTGACTGGTCAAATTATAGCAGTAATTCAATCGTGCTTACAGCAGTAAGAACTTCATCCTAATAGTTGCATAAGTTCAATTCTCAGCATTTAACCCCTCAAACTCACTTCAATAAGTCCCCTCCATCAAATTTCTCATGTGCACTTCATTCACACTGAATGATCACAATTCTAGCATGAGCAGCCTCAGTTGTCTTCAATGGGAATTTTTATATCAATGCCTAGGTCTTTTGGGTCAGTTTTTACTTAATGAGCCACCTGCTCCAATTCCACTTTCTTGGGGAATCATGACCACAAACAGGAATAATTTTAGGGGCGAATTTTAGCCCAATAGGCTATTTTCCATGTTTTTCTTCCAAAAAAAATTCGCCATTTTGCATTTTTTGAAGCCTTGTTTCACCCAGTTTTGATGGGGTTAAATTTTTTCACCTTAAAAATAGCCAAATTATTATATAAACGATATAAAATCCTTGGAAATTAAAATATTTTTTGAAAAATATCGCCAATCATTTTATAGTTGGCGTTTTAAGAATTGGTAATATTCGCCAACATTTATACACTTTTAAATAAGTATGGTTCCTTAAAATCATCCCTGACCACAAATATAGGGAAGTTGCCACCTGCAACAGTTAGAACTAGTTTGAGGATGCTGCCACTTGTCAATATACTCTCCACCCAGTCTCCTCCACCAAGTGACTAGTTAACACTCTTTTAACAGCTTCCCTAAGCTGTTGTCTCATCATTTATTTATTTAATAATAAAATATTATGAAATACATTAATTATCCTTAACCCCACTTGGTCATCAATTACAAACTTAGCATAAAATATAACATAATGTTTCTCAATAACATTAAATTGTTTTTGAAAATTGAGCATGTGACACTTACACCTAGAACTAATGGAATCTTCTGCTTTAAAATGACATCAAACCATTGTTCATTGCATGCCACGGTACTTACCACCATATAATCAACAACTTCTGTGGTTGTAATGTTTATCTTTCCATTGCTTTACCTCCAACCCCAGTGATGAGAAATACCAGTGTTTCACATGCTTTTCATCTATCTTTTCTGTCACAATATTCAAACAGGGCATGGTGACTCCACATGGTGCTGATGGTTATCGTGCTAGTTGATAAAACAATATAATTTTCTACATCCTGTAAATATGCAATTAATAAAATACCCACAACTAGGTATGTCAATGCAACATTAAAGAGATGGTGGCATGATTTCACAAGGAATAGGGGGGGATATTCAAACCTTTGAGCCAATGGAGAAAATCCAAATGTCAAAGGGAGAACCCATCAATCTGTCAACTACCTTTCTTGTCTTACTCACCCAATCATTTATTACTGCCAGAAATTGGTTGAGTTAGTTATTGCATGGGGATGGGAAGAGTATGGAAGTCCAAATTCAAATTGGAGAAGCCATTAATTTTTGGGAAACATGATTTTGACTTATGTGGCAAGTTAACACCCAAAAATTCCTACCCATTCCTTCATGCATCCACGTTTTTCTCCTCCTCACGTTTTTGGAGCTGATGTGCATTCCCCATTCATGTTTTTGCAATTTCCTGTGTTTTCCCCATGGCTGGGAAGTTATTTTGTTAACATTTAGTGGATGGTATCTCTGTTGGGTGTTTTGGTAGTTGTTTTCCCCATTACTTGGCTGAGAAAAACCGTTTTTGGGTGTTGCACAGTCAAGGGAGAGTAGATCCACGGATTGGGGGATTGAAGGGGACGTTTTTGCCCACATGAAGGCCATAGAATGTTTTTGAAATGAATTGCTCATCCTGGGTCGTTTTTTCCCCATTTTACCAGTCTGTTTGGGTTGCAAACCCATCCCTTTTGGTTATGTTCTGTGGCCGGGAGGGTAGAACCACGATTTGGGTGTGAATAGAGGTCGTTTTTGCCTTTGGAAGGCCATCAAACATTTTCTAAGGCGATTTGGTCACTTGCGTCGTTTTTCCCCATTTTCCATTTCCAATTTTGAGTTTCAGGGTGTTTTTGTCTAGACTCGAAAATTGTATTTTGTTGTGTAGTGCATCCCTATGTTGGCTTGGCTGAGTAAGTACAAGAATCCATCGGTTAGCGGGTTGAATGTGTTTGGATGTGGTTATTGGCTTGACTGTGGGTGTTTGGCCTTACTGTGTGTAAGTCTGTGTCCCCTAGTTCCTTGTGGAAATCATGCCCAGCTCGGGGGTGGTAGTGATGCTGAGAGAGTAAGGAGCACACTAGCCTGTGGTTGGGTGGAACATTGCAACGACATAGCTAATTGCGAGGAATATTCTTCTCAAGATAAGTATTCTTGTATTTAACTCTGCAATTGTATTTTCTTCATAAATTATCATGAACATGTTAAATGCTTGAATAGGATGAATGTTGCTTGTCTTATGAGTATGAACAACATGAATGTGTTGAATGAAATGTATTTGCTTCTGCTGTAGATTGCTTTAGGCATATGTAGAAAGTTTTTATGTTCAATGCATTTTATTTTTTATGTTCATGGGGCTTATATTTCCTAATTAATTGATAGCAGTGTCTTTAGTCGCGTCCTCTCGGAGGGGAGGGGACGTGAAACTATGTTGCACCAATTGATTAATTGAAGCAATTAAACACTTGTTGTGCATCATTGAAGGTTTCTGCAACTGTTCTTTACGTTTTATGAAGTCATAATAGGAATATTGGAAGGCCACGTTCATGTCATAATCATGTTTTGATAGGACTAAGTGATGGACATTCGAACCGAAAGAATGGTGATCGAATCACCATGACCGTGTGTCCAAATAGGCCAAAAATATAGCCTTCAAATTGTAAGAAAATCTGTAGAGTTACCATGGCCAAATCATAGAACAAAAGACGTGGGAAAAAGTTGGAAAATTGGCTAAGTGTTGGCCTGTGAAGGTTGTAGCGATCTCAACTTTCGATCGTAGTATTAGACTCAATCAAAGTCGTCGATTCAATGCCAATGTCATGGTGCCAATATTGGAATCGGTATGAAGTTTGTGCAAGAGCCATGGCGTAGGGTCGACTTCCTACTCCCAACATTAGAAAGGCATGGATGTTGATTTTAGAGTTAGGAAGTCGAGGGTGTTTTGGGTGAAGGCATATTTACTGTGCTGACTTTTGACTGCTGACGTTGAAAACATCGGAGTCGAGAGGTCGAAGGGTGCATGTTGGGAGACCCGTTTTGCATTCTGACTTTAGACTTTCGATGTCGGGGCATCATAGTCAGTAAGTTGGGATGGACTTGCAGTCATGTCATTGTATCGTGTTGTCTTTTAACTGCCAATGTCGGAAGCATTGGATTCGGAAAGTCGAGGAGGTTCTTCGGATGAGCCAATTTCCCATGTCAATTTCTAAATCTCGACGTCGAAAGGGTTATGTGCTGATGTTGAAATGTGGAAGTCAGAATGGAAATATGACAAGACTAGTTTTGGGTGCCAACTTTTGACTCTCAGCTGTACGGACGTCGAAGCGATCAGATTCGTAAGCGAAGAATCAGGATCAGCCCAAAAAAGGTCGGGGAAGTTCATTAAGCTGTCAGGATTGATTAACAACCATCAGATCTAATTGGTAAACAAAATTAAGAGGTCAAGATTGGATAAAGATCATCATATATGGCCATTAGGCCAAATTAAGCAGTTATGATTGATTATAAAGTCGATTAAAGATCTGATTAAGTGAAATTAAGGTGGCTCCAATGATCAATTTGGTCAAAGCAAAATGTACCATATTGTAGCAGACGAAAGAAAATATCAGTTTGATTGTTCCAAGAAGTTCATGTCACCTCAAAATACACCATAGGTGGTCGAGGACGTTACATGCAGTGTCATTTTTATCCAATTAGAAGTCAACATTGTGAAGAAAAAAGCCTATAAAAGAAGCGGACTAGGAGAGAAAAAATGATTGTGATTTTTTTTTAAATCCAGAAGGGTTGAGACCACCATGGGTGTCGAGCCATTTTGTATTTATTTTAGTAATTGGTCGGAAACCATCCAGAGGGTTCATTCCTCAGAATGAAGAGCAGTGTCTTCTTTCTATTTCTATTGTTAAGCTTCTTATTTTCCACATCTTTTCTCTCCCTTTTGTAAATTTGCAAACAGTCTTTTATTGATATGAGATTGATTTTCAATCACGTTTGAGTTTCAAACATCTCTTATGTTTTATGTGTTTTGCATAAGGAGCTTTGTGTAGTAACATAGTGTGTTGAAATCTAAATGGTGTTTTTTTCTCATACCTGATAAAATGCATTTAGAATTGTTTGCACGCAACTGTGGTCTTGGATTCATCTTTGATTGATGCCAAAATTTTCAATTGTGGTAGTTTGCAGGTGCTATTAATGGTGTTATGTCCTGGATTATTCCTTGTCAAATGCCTGGTTCTTTTAGTTGTTAAGGCATATTGTAGACTGTTGTTTTAAGGTTGTGATTCCCATCCCTTATAACTATTTTTGTTAGTTTCATTCATTCAAGTGGTGCCCAACGATTTCATTCCTCCACCTCAATATTTAGCAGTAGAGGAAACCTTTACTGATGTGTTTTGAAGTGCATTTGTTCCCTTATATTTCCTCCACCTTCCATCTTAAATTTGCAATTCTATTCTTTTCGACTCCATGCCCAATGGAAAGGCCTTTATGCTAAGAGTTTGCATATCTCAACCCCATATCTACTTTTAATTGCTTCCACCCAATTTCATGATTAAATATTTGTTAAATATGGCATACTCTTTGTGAATATCCTATGGCCTAATAAAATATGTCTCTTCGTAGGCATAAAGTGTTATATCAATAAATTGGCCAGGGATCCCCCTCTAACCTTAGTGCCAACTAAAAGTCTAAATTCTAGTGGAATGATCATTCCTAAGCTTTTGCCAAGCAGCCTAACAAAACTTTGGGATAATAGGGCCCTTATCTCATTAAAAAACTCTAACTACTCGAGCCCCAAACTCAAAGGGCCCTTATCTCCTTAAAAAAATTTGAAGTACTCGAGCCGCAAACGCAAAAGGCCTTTATCTTAAAAAAAAAATCTAATCACTCGAGCCCCAAACTCAAAACAATATATACTTGAATTTCATAAATGTGTTGTGTCCATCTCTTTGGAAAAATCTTAAGGTTCAAAACCTTATTTTAAATAAATTTGTAGTTAAAGAAAATTCCGAGGACTAAACCTACATCAACAAGTAACTAAAGAGCCCTTATCTCATAAAAAAATTCCAAGTACTCGAACCCCAAATGCAAAATAATATCTAGTTAAATTTCACAATGATTGGGTCCATCCCGTTAGAAAATCTTATTGTTCAGGCCTTCACAGGAAATGAACCCATCATTTGTGCTTTGCTTTCAATCAACGTATTACCATACAATGTATTTATTCCCAACTCCCTTTGGCATTCATGTTCACTTGTTTTGAGGGGTTTTTTTTTTTTCCCTTGAGGAGACTTGTTTTGAGGGTTTGCTATTTACTGATTGACATTTTGATATTGCTCAACATTAATGCTATTAGGTTTACTATTTACTAAGTAACATTTTGATATTGCTCAACATTGATGTTTTAATAACATTAAAAGATTCATTTTTAATTCTCAAATTCAAATAAATAATAATGTTTTAATATTAAATAAAACATTTGATAATCAACCATATTACTTTAAAATATGTATTCTGCAACCTAAAATAGAAAAAATAAATTAAACATAAAGCTAACACTAACATCATGTCTTCTTTTCAAACTGCCACTACTAAAATATTAATAAAATATATAACCTAAATCTATTCTAATATAACCTAAGTTTGAGAAGATATTTATATATTAGAATATGTGATGCATGTAGAAGATATTTATATATTAAAAAATGTGATCCATGTCGAACTTGGAAGATATTTATATATTAAAAACTTTGGTCATGTTAACGTAAATTTAAATTAATAATAAAATATATTATAGTTGATAAAATATTGTTTTCAAATGAATAAGATTGTCAAAAAAATTTAGTCGATCAACTCTCATTTCCAATAGGCAAGAGCTATTTATTGAGCTGCAAAGCATTTAATGAGGCTTCAACAAGCTTGATGATTATTAGATCTTGAGCTGCTCGAGATCTAACGGTCATCAAGCCTGTTAAATCTGTACTGAATACTCTGCGGCTCAATAAATAGCTCTTACCATTCACAACAACCTAACCTAAATTTAAGTTTACAAATCCATGATACAATTCCAACTATCAAGTAAAAGCAAAAAATCATATAATGATGTGGACACTTACCTAAATTCTCGTTCCTCCAGTCCACAAAGCACCAAAGTCCACTCTAACCATTATTTACTTGATAGTCCATGACCATGACCATGACCAAATCGAGAAGCTTTTCTTTCTTTTGACCAAATCCATTTTCTCCAAAAGATCTCATCTCCTTGTGTGACCACTTTGTTTCCTTTTTTTTTTAGGAAGAAAAAGGCCTGCCTTGATATTCTCATTAAGAATCAAAGGTCATCATTACATTCCCCCAATAAACGGGTAACAGCATCCATATCTACTCAATAACAACCACATCAACCCAAGGAGGTAATCGCTAGGGGGAAAGGCAAAAACAACAAATATAAATGATCCCATCAGAAAACTGTCTCATCATAACGTGAGAACTGTCCGCACACCCACATCTACCGAGCTCCAAAAGGGGCTGTACAGCTGTCCAAAAAGGTCACCCAACTCTGCAATACAAAAAAAGGGAGAAGGACATCCCTATATCAATCAGAAAAGCTGAAACGTATCTTGAGCAACCAAATGGTTCTCAAAAAATTCCTTAAAGATACCATTACCCTGTGGGTATGTGAGAGCTATTTTAGATAGACGGTCAGCCGACTGATTGTGCTCTCGGTAGATGTGGGAGAAGACAAGTCCTTGAAGCTGCCAATGAGCTTTTTGGTCTCCATGAACCAGTGCCAGAGGTCTGGTGGGGAGAGCGCAGTCGATCTTTTTGCCCAGTTGATGATTACTAAAGAATCACCAAATACATGGGCAAGAGGGATCCCCATCATTTGGGAAGAGTGAAGAAGAGCCCATAAGCTGAGCAATTCTGCCTTTGTGTTGGTGCCATATCCAACCCCCAGTGAGAACTCCAGGTAATGTGTCTCATTTATAAAAATACAAAACCCCACACCAGCAGTCTTACATTTAGAGGCACCATCCATAAATCCACAGGGAAAAACCTTGCAGGGAGCTCTTCCCAATACTCTTTTACAAAATTTCCTTGATACAATCGGCAAAGGGAGAGCTTTGACAGTACTAAGGATCTGTTTAATCAGGCTGTAAATATTCCTTTTAACCCCATCGAATAAGGCCCGATTACGAGCTTTCCAGAAGATCCACATCATGTGGAAAGGGAGCAATTGTAAATGTGAGTTCTTAGGCAGATTTTCATTCCAAATTCTGATCATCTCCCCAATCGAAACAGAGGGAGCAAATGCTGTGAGATTTAAGATATCACAAATATGAATAGCTACCATCCTCCACACACTGCAACTATTAAATAAGTGATCGACAGTCTCTTCATCCAAGCAGCAAAAAATGCAAATCCCAGGGCCATGGAATCCCCTTTTCTGAAGATTCTCCCAAGTGAGGATCTTATTTCGAAGGAGGAGCCAAATGAAGCAGGAGATTTTGTTGGGAAGGGATCTGTTCCAAAGAAAGGACTCTGCCAAGCTAGGAACTGGAGGTGAATGGGAAAAAACAATACAATCATAAACCGCCTTCGTTGTAATAGAACCCGAGTTTTTTTTAAATGTCCAAACCAGTTCATCTGAACTGTTAGTGAGGCGGATACCAGATCCAGTAAGGCCTTCAATGTATTTATTCCAAATAGTATAGTAAGAGCCCCCAAGATCCAACTCGTCTGCAGTAAACCAATAGCACTTCGAAGGATACAGAGAATTCTGAGCCTATGCGAGAGAGCAAATGTTCAAGTCCTCCAGGTAAGACCGCAGGTCTTCAGGGAGGCTAAAGGATGAACGAATACCAACTATAGGATCAATTCCTATGAGAACATTTTCACCATTTCCCACCTGCCAGACCAGATGAATGCCCATCCAAGGGAGGGTCTGAACAAATCCTCTCCAGATGGCTGAAGTGTATCGCGTGTTAAAATTCTTTTTTCTAAGCCATTCAACCACAGAGGAACCATTGATATATTTAGTGAGAAGGACCTGTGACCACAAACCATTGGTGTGTATAGCTCTCCACAAATGTTTGAGATGAAGGGAAATACTAAACCACTGAAGGTTTTTGATACCCCAGCCCCCACATTCCTTGGGCCAAGACAGGTCATTCCAATTTTCCAGATGAAACTTTCTGTTTTTGTCTGAGGAACCCCAAAGAAAGTTGAACATAATACTTCTGAGCTTTTGCAGGATAGAGGCAGGGATAGGAGCAAGGCCCATCCAATAAACAGGAATTCTAGAGAGGATAGATTGAACAAGAACCAGCCTGCCTCCCAGAGAAAGATACTGAAAAGTCTAGTTACTAATCCTCTTTTCAAGTTTCTGGATAAGCCAAATCCAGTCATTAACACGATAACCAAGCGGTTTCAGAAAGTAGCCCAGGTAAGTGAAGCCAGATTGAAGAGGAATCATTCTGTAGGGCATAGAGCCAGCAAAAGCACTTTGACAGGTAGAGTCCATATTACAGAAGAGAAAATAGGACTTATCAGCATTGATCTTCATACCAGAGGCTTTGCTGAAAGTTTCAAGAATAACTTCGAAGGATGACCAATCAAGGAGAGTACCCGAGCCCATCAAAATTACATCATCCACAAAGAGGAGGTGGGAGAGAACAAGGGAGGGAGATATTTGTATGCCCCTAATGAGGCCATTGCTTCTGGCATCCCGAATGAGAAGACTAAGGCCCTCGATGACCAAAATGAAAAGAAGGGGGGATAAAGGACAGCCTTGACGTATACCCCGAGAAGCAGTTAAGAAAGGAGAAGGGGTGCCATTAACCAGGACCGCAAAATTGACTGAAGTGAGACAACCCATAATCCAATTAACAGTAAGAAGAGGAGTACCAATTTGGATCAGGATAAGTCTGACATAAGACCAGTCCACACGGTCAAAGGCCTTAGATAGGTCAAGCTTTAGAACGAAAGCACATAGGTTCTTGGTCTTGATGGAGTGAAGAACTTCCTGAACAATGCCAATAGGTTCAGAAATTTGACGATCTTTGAGGAAGCCAAATTGTTCCCGAGAGATACCCAAATCCAAGAAGGGCTTTAACCTTCCCGCAATAATTTTAGCAATGAGTTTATAGAGCAGGTTACATAAATAAATGGGTCTAAAATCGGCAAAGGATCAAGGCTTATCTTTCTTGGGGATAAGGGCTAGGAAGGTCGAGATCAAAGAAGTATAAGTAGAATTCAACCGGCCAACCGTCAGGCCCAGGGCTACGGTCTTTCTTAAAAGCTTTGAGAGAGAGTTCGGTTTCAAGAAGACTCACCGGATTTGAGAGGAGAGAAGACTGCTTAGAGGGGATAAGTCTAGGAAAGAGCGAGATGACCTTGAGTTGCTGCTCAAGACAAGTAGAACCTTCATCTTTATAAATATCAGCAAAGAAATCTTTTCCCTTCGCCTTTAAAGATACCTCATTCTCAATCAGATTCCCATCATGGTCTTCAAGAGACCAAATCGAGTTATGGATCCTTCTTCCCGAGGAAACAGCATGGAAAAACTTAGTATTCGAGTCTCCCTGATTGGCCCAGTGAATTCTACTTTTCAGCTACCAGGTAAGAAGGAAATGTTCCAGGATCCTTTGTCTCTCTGCATTCAAAAGGGACAATTGAACAATCTGTTCCAAAGAGAGAATGCCTTTTGATGGACCATCAAGTAAAGTTTCAATAGCAAGATCCAGGTTGGAGGAGATCATATGCAGACTGTCAGATTTTTCTTTGGTCCACCTTTTAGTGGCAGATTTGAGCTTTCTCAATGAGAGGCAAAGGGATTCAATGTCATCTATGGCATCAGGATTAAAAGAAGAATCCCACACTTTCATGAACCAACCAATGAAATCCAGATTCTCAAGCCAAGAACGATTAAATTTGTAAGGGTAATTATGGGATCCCTTCAAATTATCCCACTCAAAGACAATGGGGAAATGATCAGAAAGATCCAAGCACTTGACCCAGGTCTTATAAGCCCCCAAGGAGGGAAGCAAAGAGTGAGAGATAAGGAATCTGTCTAATCGCTTGTTGATACCCTCATTGCCAGCTCTGCCATTACGCCATGTAGGCCCATACAAACATGGAGCCACATCCACCAATCCTACAGACTCAAAGAGGGATAGAAAGTGGTTCGAAAGTGGGTCCAAAGAGGCTTTGACACCCCAAACCTCAGATGAACGAAGGATAAGATTAAGGTCCCCACCAATCACAATATGCGGTAAACTGAGAAGGCCCCCTCTGAAAGCATTGTTCCAGAAAAGTTCACGTTCCCTATATGGTCCATAAACATTCAGGATGTTGAGAGGCACATGCATCCCTCGAATAGAAGCCTTAAGCAGAATACCCGCACAAGTGTGAAAAGCCTTATAGTTTACCATTGATGGATTCCACACATAGAGAAGGCCTCCCGAAAGCCCCCGTGCACTGATAGCACAGTACTCCCAGGAGGGGAGTAATTTAGAAAAGGCTAATAGGGCTAGGGAATCACTACACATGGTTTCTTGCAATAGGATTATGTCAGGTTTAAGAGAGTTGAAGAGGGCACGAAGGCTGAGGGATTTGGTCCGCCCTCCAAGACCACGGGTATTAAGAGAGAGGATCATCATCTAGAAACCTCATTTGGGGGGGTCATAGCTCTAAGTCCCCTGGTGGTGCCACTGTCCGCTTCATTAATTCGAACTGAAAGAGGGATATAAGGAGGAGAAGCATCTGCCTTAAATCCCTTTTTCCCTTTAGGAGGCTTTCTCACAGTCACATTAGCAAACCTAATAGAGTTAATGTGAAGGGTGGAGGGAGATGAGGGGGTGGAAGCAGTGAAAATGGGGAGGGATTTTTTAAGGGAGGGGTCAGAAAAAGAGGGAGAAGATATAGGACTGTGGGGGAGAGGGATAGGACCAAGAGGAGGAGGATCATGAGTAAGTGGGGGGAATTCCACAGTAGATTCAAGGGCAGGAACACTCGAAAAAGGAGTGGGTGGTTGTAAGTTCAGGGGACAGGCAATGGCAGAATTGGTAGGAAGAGGAGTAATCTCGTCTACAGGAGTTTCGAGAGAAGGAGGGGAGGTCGAATCAGAAGGATGAGACAAGAGCAACAGAGGGGAGGGCTTTGGTGGCGGTAAAGGAGAGGGGGTGACAGACTTCTTATGTGACAAAATTAAAGAGTCCACAACCTCAAGAAATGAATCAGGAACAAAAGCATTAGGCAGAGAGGAATCATTAAACAAACCTGAAGGTGAAAGAGGACCTTCCATAGGAGAAGCTGGAGGTGAGGGTGTACCATGTTCAGAGGAGATCGAAGAAGAGCCTTTTGAGAGCCTATGCGGACAAGAGTTCCTCAAATGTCCCATTGTGTGGCATCCACTGCATCTAAAGGGCACATGCAGATAATCTAATTTCTGAACCAGCAGGCGTTCACTGCATAAAACCTCCACTTCTACAGGTAGCCCATAAGATATATCCATCTCAACAAGAATTTTAGTGACTCTCTTATCATAAACCAGGTGGAAATCATCCTCAACCGAGATAAACCTCCCGATGGTATTACCAATGCCTTCAAGAATTTGTCTGCTCCAAAGGGGAAAGGGGAGATGGGGCAAGAGGACCCACAAGTGTCGCTTGGTAATCCTCTCCCTTAGAGGATCGAAATTGGTATGCCATCGACCAAGCACCAATGAGCCTTTTCCAACCCGCCAGATGCCTTCAAGAGCCCGAGTACAATGTTCAGCATCCAAAAAAATGAAAACGATCCACCCATTAGACAACAAGCTAACTGTCGAAACGTAATCAAACAGGGGCTTCCAATGCTCCATTGCTCAGCTGACCCATGATGCCTTGTCCATATGACAGTATTCTAGTCGACCAATCAACGCATGGGAGCAGAGGGACGAAACACACTCCATGAAGACGTCGTGTCCTAGGACGAATCGATAGCGTCCCTCAAGGGCCTTAATACACTTGGACCTTCTCTTTCTCCGAAAGCGAGACTGAAACTCTGACTCAGCCATAGTTGGGGACTCCCCAAAATAACCCTAACAGCGAGGGGACAGACAGGGAGCAGGATCCAAAGACTAGTGGGAGTCAAAGGGTAACGACACAAGAAGGAGGGGGTGACCCTAGCCGGACAAACCCCAAACAAGATAGTGGACTGGAGCTATAAAATCCAAACAGTCCCAATCATATTGACACAAACCAAATGTCAACGGCAACCCAAAAGACAAAAGAAACCACCAGAATCCGAATACCAGAGACCAGAAGGCGGAATCACAATCCACGAGGGGCTCTCGGACAACAACAAGACAACAGACAGGGACAGAGAAGCTTCTAGGAGGGTTGAGAAAGAGGGACCGAAACTTCAGGGTCACCTAATCATTAACAGAAACTCGAAAGTCAACCCAGTACCCAAAAACCCACAATGGAGAGAGAAAAAAATGATAAACCCCATGCAAAGGTGGTGAAGAGGACGATAACCACCAGCGTAGCCTGAAAATCGATTTACTTCCCACTTTTTTAGAAATCTTGGTTGGTACTAGTCCCCCAGTGAAGGGGAGGGACTCCAAGAGGGCTAGCGAGCTGGTATTCACCCTTATTTGCAAGGGAAACCAAAAAAAAAAAACCCTAAGGACAAAAAAAAACACAGTAAGGAAGCAAAGAGAGACCAATACCCGCTTACCAGGTACCCAAGAACCGAAGCGTGGATACAGAGCAATTAAGCATCGAAGTCAGGAAGGACAGAAAAAACCTCAGAAAAAAACTCAGGCCCTAGCAGAGGGTTCAGGGATAAGAGAGGAGACTCTAGAAAATGCGAGAGAAACCAGATACTCCGCACTTCTGAAGGGGGGCTGGCCAGCAGCACAGAGAGAGAGTTGAAGGACGCCATGGAATCGTCACAGGAGAAGAGAGAGAGCTGGAAGACGTTGTCTCCTCCATCGCCACCTTCCTAACGACCCGTGAATCCAAAATCAACCTAACCCCGACCACTTTGTTTCCTTATTCTCAACATATGTGCGTCTTTTTTAAATTGCGTGCACATATTTTTATGTTAAGGAGCTCGAACTTGCAATTCATCTCCCTTCATGTTTATTTTTTAATTTCACATTCATTGGGCTTTAATCACATCCATACTATTAGATATTTTAGCCATTACATAAAGTAAAATGTCAATGACCAAATGTTTTTGGGTATAGAGTGTAATCCTTGTATTTATAGAATGGAATCGTAAAAGATAGAATAGTTTGTTCTTTTCTTTTTTAAGAATAGAATCTTGAAAGATACAGTGGGTTGATCTTTTCTTTTTTAAGAATGGAATCCCAAAAGATAGAGTGATTTGCTTATTAAGTAAATTAGAAAAAGTAATTGTTGATAAATTGTAAAATTGGAATGATGTTTATTTTATAAAATATTTATGAGTTTTAGATGTTTATTTTATATTTTCTAGTTTTTTTTTGAAAAAATATTACAGTTTAAATTTATATTAAATTCGGAAACATATTGTTCATTGGTTAGAAATAGCCTTACATATAGCGTTTCTTATATGGATTTTTACAGAGTGTTTCATCATACTGCCTCCACAAAGTATATATGCAGCTCATCCCTTAAGGGAACTCAAGAAAAAGACAAAAAACTCTAAAACATTCCCTATAAGCTATGTATATTCAAAGAAAAGTTAAGGAGTACCCATGTAATACATGGTATGTAATACATGGGTAAGAAAGTCTAAAAAAAATATTGGTCCAAGATCCAATTCTTTGATGGAGTCATTGTTGACCTCCCAAACAACTAGAGATCCTTCATCATATTGAAGTCCCAATTTAGAAAGTTGATCCCCTTGTGTATTCCTTTCCCTATAAGTTTGGTGGAAAGATGTATTCGTGAAAAGATCAATCACCCGACATACGTCTTCAAAGAGTGTCTTAAGGTAGATGTTCTTAGGAGATCTCTTTTTGGAAAGCAATCTATTACAAGGAGTGAGTCTCCAAAAACTTGAATCAATTTCACACCCAGATGTATAGCAAGTTTGAGGGCCATAGAGACGGAGAGAATTTATGCCTTAATATTACTAGCATGGCGAATATTCGCAATGAATTTGTAATAGTTGAGATATGATATAAGAGTCTGCCAGTGGCCCCCCTGGGATGTCTGCCTTATTCAGCATCATCGAAATAGCACCAATCCTTCCCATTATCAATATGTTATGCAATAATTCTGCAACTATCCTTGTGAATGATGGATTGAGGAAAGTGTCGTAAGATTGTAATACTCTTTGCAGCATATATTTCTAATGGAATGAATAAGCTCTCAAAGATCATCTTGTAGTTGAAGTGAAAGATCATATATTTTATAGTTGGAGTGAAAGGTCATATATTTTATAGTTGAAGTGAATGTTTCATCCAAATATAGAATGTCATAATGGAGGCTGCGATTTGAATGTTTCATTAAAATAGGAACAGAGAATGCCACAAGGCAAGGGTTATAGAGGTTTATAGTAAAGGCAAGGGTTATTAGAGGTTTCAGTGGACGTTTTTTTGTTCAATGTGCTTAAACCCTATTAAGTAGTTGGGATAGATAAGAAAATTGCTTAAGGATTTGATTAAGTGAGACTATGGTCGCTCGTGTAATCAATTTGGTTAGAGCAAAGCGTATCAGATGGCATGAGAGGAAAGT
>LPNX010309424.1:540332-573764 GCA_001517045.1 Pseudotsuga menziesii | reverse complement strand
TGTATTTGTAACTTCGGAATGTATTCACTTGTATATTTTATGTATTGTACCCCAATGTTTATTCCGGGAAGTATCTGTAATGTAATTGAGTCATGTCATGCCTCGATGTTCCTATCGGGAGATTCAATAATGTAAACAAGTCATGTAAAGTCATTGTGGGTAACCCTCCTTATTGATCAAGGATTAAAGTCCCCGCAGCTGTGGGGCCCTAGGGTTATTAGACTCTCCTAGAGAAGTTGGCCCTAGTGAGTTATTGTCAAGTCAGGAATTAGTATAAATAGAGAGTGAGTCTCTCTATTTAACATACATTCAGTCACACTCAGTTGTAGCGCATAATTGAGAGAGAAGAAGTTGATGGGACAAGAGAGAGAGAGAGAGACTACTGCTGTCGGGAGATCATCTTACTGTTTTGGGGTTTTGCTTTGGGTGTTGATTCTATCTCTCAGGAAGTTGTAGGGTTTTCTCCTTTATGGTTTCCCCGAGGAAATATTTGTGTATATTGTCTCTTGTGTTTGATTATTGTGCTTGTTAGTCTCTCATTTAAAGATCCTAAGATAATGCCAGCTTGAATGATAAAATCTAACATGGTATCAGAGCTAACCTGAGAAGAATACATTGTCTAGCTGCAGTAACTAGGGATTCCTACTTTTTGGATCTCTCTCCACATATTTTCAGCAAAAGAAGGTTGGGTTGACTCTCCTCTCTAGGCGCATCTTTCTGTCGAAGCAGAATATGATTCTAATCATTTTCAGTTTTTGACCCGACACTGCTGCCGAAAATGAGGGCTTTCCACAGAAGTGGAATTTTTTAGTGAGCCCAGGCCTGGATTGATCTCCTCCCCAAAATTGAAGTTTAGAGATCAATATCAAAGCTTTTGGTTGGAAAAAACTTCGAGAAATTCAAACCCTAATCTGCTCTTGAACCAGCTCTGCAGAAATTCAGCTCCAGATCCAGATCCGACATCTAAACCTGGTAAGATCTAAATCTTTTGCATTTCCATTTGAGGTTCTCTGTTAAGATGTCTCATCATACCAAGCTTAATGAAAAGCTTGAGGGAGCTGATAACTTCCGAGCCTAGAAGTATAGGATCTCCCTGGTCCTAGAAGAAAATGAGTTGGACTCTTACATCACAGAAGAGGTTCCAGTTCCAGAGGGAGATGAGGCTAAAGCCTTACACAAGAATAAATTGGTCATGGCTAAGAGGATTATTGCTGATTCAATCAAGGATCACCTCATACCACAGGTGTCCTCCCTAAAGACACCTAAATCTATGTTTGATGCCCTGACCAAACTATTTGAAGGAAATAACATAAACCAAAAGATGACTTTGAGGAACCAGTTGAAGAATGTGAAGATTTAGAATGCGAAGACCATACAGTCATACTTCACAAGGGTCTCCCATATCAAAGAACAACTTGAAGCAATGGATGATGAAGTGGAGAATGCAGAGATTGTAATGACCACCTTGAATGGTCTCTGTAGGACATGGGACTCTTTCATTCAAGGGATTTGTGCCAGGAAGAAGCTATTCAAGTTTAGTAGACTATGGGAAGATTTCTCACAAGAAGAAGCTCAGATAGCAGCTCAAGAAGAAAATATGGGAAGTGAAGATCAAGCTCTTACATTGCACTCCAAGAAACACAGAAGAAGCTCTCATCACCCCAAAGGTAAGCACTTCCAACAGAAAGATAATACTAGAAGAGATTTATCTAAATTCAGATGCTATACATGTGATGAAAGAGGACACTTTGCCAAATATTGTCCTAGAAACCAAAATAACTCTCATAAGAAGAAGGGAAACAAGAGAAGACACCATGCTCATGCTGCAGAAGATGATGAACCTTCCACAAAGAGAATCAAGCAAGGAAGTGGTGATTCTTCAAGTGATGAATAATATGTCTTGATTTTCTCTCTCACGGGAAACATCACACATGGAAGCAATGATTGGCTTATAGACAGTGGGGCTTCCAAACATATGATGGGATTCAAAGAATCCTATGTGAACTATCACAACATGAATCACCCCACAAGGTGAAACTTGGAGATGACTACCAGTATCCAATAAAATGTAGTGGGGAATCCTCCTATAAGATAGACCCTGGAAAGTCTATGATGATGAAGGATGTATTGTTTGTACCAGGACTAAAGAAGAACCTCCTCTCCATATTTGCATTGGATGAAAAAGGCATGAGGGTTGCATTTGTAGATGGCCAAGTTCTCATGTGGCCAAAGGGAAAGACTATTGATGATGCAGTAGTGATTGGGGAAGAAGAGGGAGGTCTATACAAGTTGAAGGACCAACCAGAACAAGATTTGGTTCATGACTCAGTAGAACTAAATGAACTTTTGCATAGAAGGCTTGCACATGAGCATTACAGAGCACTACCACTTGCAAGAAAAGCTGTTGAAGGTCTTCCAGAAATTCAGGCAAAACATGATGGTGTCTGCAAAGGATGTGCGAAAGGAAAGAACACAAAGAATACATTTCCAAGTAGCGAGAGCAAGGCAAAAGGAATCTTAGAATTCATCCACTCCGATGTATGCGGTCCAATGTCATCCAGTTCATTAAGCAGGTATGTATACTATGTTTCTTTTATCGATGATTTTTCTAGGAAGACATGGATATACTTATTGAAGAACAAAGATGAAATATTTAGCAAGTTCAAGGAATTCAAAGCCTTGATTGAGAACCATACAGAAAAGAAGATCAAAACCTTTCGATCAGATAATGGTGGAGAATTCACATCAAATGAATTCAAAGCATTATGCAAAGATTCAAGGATTAAGAGGGAGTTAACTACTCGATATAATCCACAACATAATGGGGTTGCAGAAAGGAAGAATAGAACGATCATGGAAGCTGCAAGGGCCATGCTTCATGATCAAGATCTTTCCATGCATCTATGGGCAGAAGCTGCCAAAACAACGGTGTATGTACAGAACCGTACTCCACAAAGAGTACTCAAGAACACGACACCTGAAGAAGTCTTTTTCAGTAAGAAACCAGAAGTCAACCATCTCAAAATATTTGGCTGTCCAGTGTACATACACATTTCGAAAGAAAAGAGGAAAAAGCTAGATCCTTTAGGAAAGAAGGGTATATTTGTGGGATACTCTGAAAGCTCGAAGGCTTACCGAATATACTTCTCAGGATTCCAGAATATCAACATCAGCAGAGATGTAACATTTGATGAAGACTCGGCTTACAACAAATCTAGAAAGAGACCTATTGAAGAACCTGAAGAAACAGAAGTACCCAGAATTCATGACACAACCATGAACGAAGAAATTCAAGAAGACGATCAAGAAATAGAAGAACCTCAAGAACCTGTAGATCCACCTTAGGAGAAGAATTCTCACAAGAGGAAACCTGCTTGGGTACGAGAAGCTATCCAAGGTGCAGAAAGATATGGGCTCCAGAAGAAAATCATAGAGAAAGGAAAAGAACCAAGTCCTGCTCTGGTTATGTAGCCTTATTATGTGACTTCATCGATAAAGAACCTTCCAACTATGAAGAAGCGGCAAAAAGGAAAGAATGGAAGGATGCTATGATCGAAGAGTATCAATCGATCATGAAGAATGATGTCTAGGATGATGTCCCTAGACCAAAGGGGAATTATATTGTAACTTCAAAATGGATCTACAAGATCAAGCATGCTGCAAACGACATCATAGAAAAATATAAAGCAAGATTTGTGGCTCGTATATTCTCTCAGAAAGAAGGAATAGATTATGAAGAAACTTTTGCACCTATAGCCAGATACACTTCCATCAGATCAGTACTTGCTCTGGTTGCAGTGATGAAATGGAAGATACACCAGATGGATGTCAAGACTGCTTTCTTGAATGGTGTAGTTGAAGAGGAAGTGTATGTGAAGCAGCCACTCGGTTTTGAGACACATGACAGGGAGACTCATGTGTGTAAACTAAAGAAATCCCTATACGGTTTGAAACAGGCACCCAGGACATGGTAGGGTAGAATTGATGGCTTCCTATCTAGTTTGGGCTTTACCAAAAGTAAAGAAGATTCCAACCTTTACTACAAGGTTGAAGATGGGAACCCAGTGATAATCCTGTTGTATGTACATGATCTGTTTGTAACAGGTATGGATGGGTTGATTGCTGATACAAAGAGGAAGCTTGTTACCGAGTTCGAAATGAAGGACTTGGGTATGATGCACTATTTTCTAGGCATGGAGGTGTGGCAGAATGTGGATGGGATCTCCCTCAGACAAGGGAAGTATGTAGTAGAGATCCTGAAGAGGTTAGGCATGATGTATTGCAAGGCCATGACCACAACTATGGCATCGAATATGAAGCTTCTAAGTGATGCCTCATCAGAGATGGTTGATGCTACGGTGTATCATCAGATGATTGGATCCTTGATGTACCTAACGAATACAAGACCATATATCTGCTTTGTATTGAACACCTTGAGCCAGTTCCTGATAGATCTGAGACATGTTCACTTGATTGCTGCAAATCATATTCTGAGGTACCTAAGGGGTACAGTTGATTATGGGCTCAAGTATAAGGCTGATCAGAAGATTAACCTGGAAGGTTATGTTTATTCAGATTGGGTAGGAAGTGCCATCGATAGAAAGAGCACCTCAGGGTGTTGATTTAGTATGGGATCAGGTGTGATCTCTTGGTTTAGCATGAAACAATCTTGCATGGCACTGAGTACAGTTGAAGCAGAGTATGTCGCAGCTTGTTCAGCTAATTGTGAGACAGTATGGCTGAGGAAGCTACTGTCTGATTTATTTGATCTCCAGTTAGATGCTACTTGTATATATTGCAACAACCATAATTGTGTGAAGTTGTCGAAGAACCCAGTGTTCCATGACAAGTCGAAGCATATCGAGATCAAATATCACTATATCAGGGATATGGTGCAGAGAGGAGCAGTGAAGCTCCAGTATGTTATGAGGGATGAACAGGTAGCTAATGTGTTGACTAAGCCGTTGACCACAGTGAAGTTTGAGTACTTTAGGGAGAAGCTTGGTGTTCTCCATATCGAGGTTCCCTCCAAGGGGAAGTGATGCATCCGTGAGCCATTCTGACATGGTGAGAGGATTGGTTCCGTCCATGGTCAGATGTAAGGGCTGAGCCATTATGTCATGGTGAGAGGATTGGTTCCTTCCATGGTCAGATGTGAGTGCTGAGCCATTCTAAGGTGACTATAAGATGTGTTCTCACATGATCAAATATAAGCATTGAATGCCATTCTCTGAATGGAGGCACCTAGTCAGTTACCAGGAATACTCAATATAGAGCTGAAGGCTATTCTGATGTGACTGTGGGATGTGTTCCCACAAGATCAGATGTAAGTGCAGAGCCATTCTTATGTGACTTTGGGATGTGTTCCCACATGATCAGATGTAAGTGAAGAGCCATTCTGAGGAGACTGTGGGATGTGTTCCCACATGATCAGATATAAGTGTTGAGCCCTTCTAGCATGGATGCGGGATGTGTTCCCCACATGGCTGGATATAAGTGTTGAGCCCTTCTAGCATGGATGTGGGATGTGTTCCCCACATGGATGGATATCAGTGCTGAGCCTTTCTAACATGGTTCTTGGATGTGTTCCTCCCATGGTCAGATATAAGTGCTGAGCCCTTCTGACATGGTTCTTGGATGTGTTCCTCCCATGGTCAAATATAAGTGTTGATCCTTTCCGATACGGTTCTTGGATGTGTTCCTCCCATGGTCGGATGTGAGTGTTGAGCCTTTCCGGTATGGTTCTTGGATGTGTTTCTCCCATGATAGGATGTGAGTGATGGGCCTTTATGACATGGTTCTTGGATGTGTTCCTCCCATGGTCAGATGTGAGTGCTAGGCGTGCCTTTCTGACATGGCTCTTGAATGTGTTCCTCTCATGGTCAGATGTAAGTGTTGGGCGAGCCATTCTGACTTAGGGTCAGATATAAGCGCTGAAGAAGACTTACATGTAGTCTAGGCCTACAACCAGCATGAAAAAGGGATGGCTCTGTAGAACTTCCTATGACGAGAAGAATCGAGAGATAGAACTAGTGATGATGATCCAGATCCAATGATGATGATCCAACAGTGATGATCCAGATCGAGTGATGATGATCCAGATCCGGTAATGAAGATGACTTGAAGATGAAGATGAATTAAAGATGAAGATGAAGATGACTTAAAGATGAAGATGGCGAGAACTCGATGATGATCTAGCTAATACAGAGAAGAAGACCTGTGCCGATAAATTGTGTCGAAAGAATACCTTCCTAGTTAAGAGGGAGTGTTGATGTATTTGTAAATTCAGAATGTATTCACTTTTATATTTTATGTATTGTACCCCGATGTTTATTCCGTGAAGTATCTGTAATGTAATTGAGTCATGTCATGCCCCGATGTTCCTATCAGGAGATTCAATAATGTAAACAAGTCATGTAAAGTCATTGCGAGTAACCCTCCTTATTGATCAAGGGTTAAAGTCCCCGCAGTTATGGGGCCCTAGGGTTATTAAACTCTCCTACAGAAGTCAGCCCTAGTGAGTTATTGTCAAGTCGGGGATTAGTATAAATAGAGAGTGAGTCTCTCTATTTAACATACATTCACTCACACTCAGTTGTAGTGAATAACTGGGAGAGAAGAAGTTGATGGGACAAGAGAGAGAGAGAGACTACTACTGTCGGGAGATCATCTTACTATTTTTGGGTTTTTCTTTTGGTGTTGATTCTATCTCTTAGGAAGTTGTGGGTTTTTCTCCTTTATGGTTTCCCTGAGGAAAATCTCTGTGTCTATTGTCTCTTGTGTTTGATTGCTGTGTTTATTATTCTCTCAGTTAAAGATTCTAAGATAATGCTAGCTTGAATGATAAAATATAACAGAAAGAACAATTCAATTTGGTCACTTCAAGAACTCTCCAGACTCCTCAATAGACACCAGAGGTAGTTGGGGACCTTACAGAGTGGTATCGGAGCTAGGTTGCAACACTCAGATTGTTTGGGCCAAAATGCACACCTACAAGAAGAAATGAGAGATGTTGCAAAGAGATTTTTGGTCCAGTTAAGTGATGGTCATGGAAAATCCATGTGGAAAGAGGTCGTGATGTGGATAGGTTGCATCAAAATGCATGTAGATGGATAATTGTGGTTGTTGAGGAAAATGCAACATCCATGGAAGGGAAAACCCAATAATGAAAGAGAAGTTTCTCACCTTAACCTATTTTTGTTTGTATCCTAATAATTGTATGCTCCAAAAATAACAAGCATGAATACAAATATGAACATTGTATTGGAAAGATGCTTGGTGAGAAATCATAGCTAATCCCCTATGTGTTTGGCAGAAATCCATGAGTTGGATAGCCATAGTGTGGAAGGGGAATTCTATGCTGCAATAATGAAATGAAAGGGAGAAGTCCTCCACTCTTATCTTACTGTTATATTTATATTTCTGAGTTTGTGTACAAAAAATCACAGCATTGGAAGGTTAGGAGTGCACGATGTGAATAGATGAAATACATGAGCATTAGTGGACATGATGAGAGACAATGCATAATGAATAAGAGGATAGCTATGCATGAATGTGATATTGCATAATAGTAAAGGAATGAAGGCTTTAGATATGCAATAAGACACTAATGAATGCTATTGTGGATTATGATTGTTGTTGATGATAATGGTTGTAGGACCAACGACCATAGAGGAATGTTTGAAGATGATGATGATGTTGTTGTAAGTAACCAAAACATTGAGAAGAGAAGTTGGAACAACACATATGTGATCAAGAATTTGGTGTAAGTATTGTGTAATCCTTGGAATAATCCACTTGACTAGGTAACACTAAAGGTAGTGGGGAATCCTCCTATAAGATAGACTCTGGAAAGTCTATGACGATGAAGGATGTATTGTTTGTACCAGGACTAAAGAAGAACCTCCTCTCCATATCTGCATTGGATGCAAAAGGCATGAGGGTTGCATTTGTAGATGGCCAAGTTCTCATATGGCCAAAGGGAAAGACTATTGATGATGGAGTAGTGATTGGGGAACAAGAGGGAGGTCTATACAAGTTGAAGGGCCAACCAGAACAAGATTTGGTTCATGACTTAGTAGAACCAAATGAACTTTGGCATAGAAGGCTTTCACATGTGCATTATAGAGCACTACCACTTGCAAGAAAAGCTGTTGAAGGTCTTCCAGAAATTCAGGAAAAACATGATGGTGTCTACAAAGGATGTGCGAAAGGAAAGAACACAAAGAATGCATTTCCAAGTAGCGAGAGTAAGGCAAAAGGAATCTTGGAAGTCATCCACTACGATGTATGCATCCCAATGTCATCCATTTCATTAAGTGGGTATGTATACTATGTTTCTTTTATCGGTGATTTTTCTAGGAAGACATGGATATACTTCTTGAAGAACAAAGATGAAGTATTTATCAAGTTCAAAAAATTCAAATCCTTGATTGAGAACCATACTGAAAAGAAGTTCAAAACCTTTCAATCAGATAGTGGTGGAGAATTCACATCAAATGAATTCAAAAAATTATGCAAAGATTCAAGGATTAAGAGGGAGATAACTACTCGATATAATCCACAACAGGATGGGGTTGCAGAAAGGAAGAATAGAACGATCATGGAATTTGCAAGGGCCATGCTTAATGATCAAGATATTCCCATGCATCTATGGGCAGAAGCTGCCAAAATAGTGGTGTATGTACAGAGCCGTACTCCACACAGAGTACTCGAGAACAAGATACCTGAAGAAGTCTTTTCCGGCAAGAAACCAGAAGTCAGCCATCTCAGAATATTCAGCTGTCCAGTGTACATACACATTTCGAAAGAAAAGAGGACAAATTTAGATCCTTCAGGAAAGAAGGGTATATTTGTGGGATACTCTGAAAGCTCGAAGGCTTACAGAATATTCTTCCCAGGATTCAAGAATATTGACATCAGTAGAGATGTAACATTTGACAAAGACTCAGCTTACAACAAATCCAGAAAGAGAGCTACTGAAGAACCTGAAGAAACAGAAATACCCATAATTCATGACACAGCCATGAATGAAGAAATTCAAGAAGAAGATTGAGAAATAGAAGAACCTCAAGAACCTGTAGATCCACCTCAGGAGAAGAATTCTCACAAGAGGAAACTTGCTTGGGTATGAGAAGCTATCTAAGGTGTAGAAAGATATGGGGCTCCAGAATAAAATCACAGAGAAAGGAAAAGAACCAGGTCCTACTGTGGTTCTGTAGCCTTATTATGTGACTTCATCGATAAAGAACCTTCCAACTATGAAGAAGCGACAGAAAGGAAAGAATGGAAGGATGCTATGATCGAAGAGTATCAATCGATCATGAAGAATGATGTCTAGGATGTTGTCCCTAGACCAAAGGGGAATTATATTGTAACTTCCAAATGGATCTACAAGATCAAGCATGCTGCAGACGACATCATAAAAAAATATAAAGAAACATTTGTGGCTCGTGGCTTCTCTCAGAAAGAAGGAATAGATTATGAAGAAACTTTTGCACCTATAGCCAGACACACTTCCATCAGATCAGTACTTGCTCTGGCTGCAGTGATGAAATGGAAGATACACCAGATGGATGTCAAGAATGCTTTCTTGAATGGTGTAGTGGAAAAGGAAGTGTATGTGGAGCTGCCACTCGATTTTGAGACACATGACAGGGAGACTCATGTGTGTAAACTAAAGAAAGCCCTATACGGTTTGAAACAGGCACCCAGGGCATGGTAGGGTAGAATTGATAGCTTCCTATCTAGTTTGGGATTTACCAAAAGTAAAGAAGATTCCAACCTTTACTACAAGGTTGAAGATGGGAACCCAGTGATACTCTTGTTGTATGTACATGATCTGTTTGTAACAGGTATTGATGGGTTGATTGCTGATACAAAGAGGAATCTTGTTACCAAGTTCGAAATGAAGGACTTGGGTATGATGCACCATTTTCTAGGCATGGAGGTGTGGCAGAATGCGGATGGAATCTCCCTCAGACAAGGGAAGTATGCAGTAAAGATCCTGAAGAGGTTCGGGATGATGTATTGCAAGGCCATGACCACACCTATGGCATCGAATCTGAAGCTTCTAAGTGATGCTTCATCAGAGACGGTCGACGCTACGATTTATAGTCAGATGATTGGATCCTTGATGTACCTCACAAATATAAGACTAGATATTTGGTTTGTTGTGAACACCTTGAGCCAATTCCTGATAGATCCGAGACATGTTCACTTGATTGCTGCAAAGCATATTCTGAGGTACCTGAGGGGTACAGTTGATTATGGGGCATATTATGAGGTACCTGAGGTGTACAGTTGATTATGGGCTCAAGTATAAGGCTGATCAGAAGATTAACCTAGAAGGTTATGTTGATTCAGATTGGGTAGGTAGTGCCATCGATAGAAAGAGCACCTCAGGGTGTTAATTTAGTATGGGATCAGGTGTGATCTCTTGGTTTAGCAGGAAACAGTCTTGAGTGGCACTGAGTACAGCTGAAGCAGAGTATGTCGCAACTTGTTTAGCTAGTTGTGAGGCAGTATGACTGAGGAAGCTACTGTCTGATTTATTTGATCTCCAGTTAGATGCTACTTGTATATATTGCAAAAACTAGAGTTGTGTGAAGTTGTCGAAGAACCCAGTGTTCCATGACAAGTCGAAGCATATTGAGATCAAATATCACTATATCAGGGATATGGTGCAGAGAGGAGCAGTGAAGCTCCAATATGTTGTGATGGATGAACATGTAGCTGATGTGTTGACTAAGCCATTGACCAAAGTGAAGTTTGAGAACTTCAGGGAGAAGCTTGGTGTTCTCCATATCGAGGTTCCCTCCAAGGGGAAGTGATGAGTCCTTGAGCCATTCTGACATGGTGAGAGGATTGGTTCCTTCCATGGTCAGATGTAAGGGCTGAGCCATTCTGTCATGGTGAGAGGATTGGTTCCTTCCATGGTCAGATGTGAGTGTTGATCCATTCTAAGGTGACTGTGAGATGTGTTCTCACATGATCAGATATAAGTGTTGAATGCCATTCTCTGAATGGAGGCACCTGGTCAGTTACCAGGAATACTCAGTATATAGCTGAAGGCTATTCTGATGTGACTGTGGGATGTGTTCCCAAATGATCGGATGTAAGTGCAGATCCATTCTGATGTGACTGTGGGATGTGCTCCCACATGATCAGATGTAAGTGAAGATCCATTCTGAGGAGACTGTGGGATGTGTTCCCACATGATCAGATATAAGTGTTGAGCCCTTCTAGCATGGATGCGGGATGTGTTCCCCACATGGCTGGATATAAGTGTTGAGCCCTTCTAGCATGGATGTGGGATGTGTTCCCCACATGGATGGATATAAGTACTGAGCCTTTCTAACATGGTTCTTGGATGTGTTCCTCCGATGGTCAGATATAACTGTTGAGCCCTTCTGACATGGTTCTTGGATGTGTTCCTTCGATGGTTAGATATAAGTGCTGATCCTTTCCGATACATTCCTTGGATGTGTTCCTCCCATGGTCGGATGTGAGTGTTGAGCCTTTCTGGTATGGTTCTTGGATGTGTTTCTCCCATGATCGGATGTGAGTGATGGGCCTTTATGACATGGTTCTTGGATGTGTTCCTCCCATGGTTAGATGTGAGTGCTAGGCATGCCTTTCTGACATGGTTGTTGGATTTGTTCCTCTCATGGTCAGATGTAAGTGTTGGGTGGGCCATTCTGACTTAAGGTCAAATATAAGCACTGAAGAAGACCTACATGGAGGCTAGGCCTACAACCAACATGAAAAATGGATGGCTCTGTAGAACTTCCTATCACGAGAAGAATCGAGAGATAGAACCAATGATGATGATCCAGATCCAATGATGATGATCCAGATCGAGTGATGATGATCCAGATCCGGTAATGAAGATGACTTGAAGATGAATATGACGAGAACTCGATGATGATCTAGCTGATACAGAGAAGAAGACCTGTGCCGATAAATTGTGTCGAGAGAATATCTTCCTAATTAAGAGGGAGTGTTGATGTATTTGTAAATTTGGAATGTATTCACTTTTATATTTTATGTATTGTACCCCGATGTTTATTCCGTGAAGTATCTGTAATGTAATTGAGTCATGTCATGACCCAATGTTCCTATTGGGAGATTCAATAATGTAAACAAGTCATGTAAAGTCATTGTGGGTAACCCTCCTTATTGATCAAGGGTTAAAGTTCCCGCAGTTGTGGGGCCCTAGGGTTATTAGGCTCTCCTAGAGAAGTCGGCCCTAGTGAGTTATTGTCAAGTCAGGAATTAGTATAAATATAGAGTGAGTCTCTCTATTTAACATACATTCACTCACACTCAGTTATAGTGCATAATTGGGAGGGAAGAAGTTGCTGGGACAAGAGAGAGAGAGACTACTGCTGTTGGGAGATCATCTTACTTTTTTGGGGTTTTTCTTTTGGTGCTGATTCTATCTCTGAGGAAGTTGCAGGGTTTTCTCCTTTATGGTTTTTCCGAGGAAAATCTTTGTGTCTATTGTCTCTTGTGTTTGATTGTTGTGTTTGTTATCCTCTCAATTAAAGATCCTAAGATAATGCTAGCTTGAATGATAAAATATAACAGAAATAACAATTCAATTTGGTCACTTCGAGAACTCTCCAGACTCCTCAAAAGACACCAGAGGTAGTCGGGTACATTACAGAGTGGTATCGGAGCTAGGTTGCAACACTTAGATTGTTTGGGCCAAAATGCACACCTACAAGAAGAAATGAGAGATGTTGCAAAGAGATTTTTGGTCCAGTTAAGTGATGGTCATGGAAAATCCATGTGGGAAGAGGTCGTGATGTGGACACGGGGACTTTACTTAGTGAACCTGTCACATAGCACGTGCGATCATGGGATATTAAAGAATACCCTTAATTTTGAGAGATATTGACCCAAAATCTTTTTGTTGAAACCCCCTCCCAATAGTTAAAACCTCCTCCCCACCCCTTTTTATACCTCAATCCTTATAAACCACCCTACCCACCCCCACCTTAATCCCCTCATCCCCCCAATACCTGTAATATATTGGTTTGATTTTTGTTAATTTTAAAACCCACAATATGAACTAACGTGATAGGATATTGGCCAACAAGTGATGCCCCCGCGGATGTGGATAGGTTGCATCAAAATGCATGTAGATGGATAATTGTGGTTGTTGAGGAAAATGCAACGTCCATGGAAGGGAAAACCCAATAATGAAAGAGAAGTTTCTCACCTTAACCTATTTTTGTTTGTATCCTAAGAATTGTATGCTCCGAAAATAACAAGCATGAATACAAATATGAGCATTGTATTGGAAAGATGCTTGGTGAGAAATCATAGCTAATCCCCTGTGTGTTTGGTAGAAATCCATGAGTTGGATAGCCATAGTGTGGAAGGGGAATTCTATGCTGCAATAATGAAATGAAATGGAGAAGTCCTCCACTCTTCTCTTACTGGTATATTTATATTTCTAAGTTTGTATACAAAAAATCACAGCATCGGAAGGTTAGGAGTGCACGATGTGAATAGATGAAATACATGAGTATTAGTGGACATGTTGAGAGACAATGCATAATGAATGAGAGGATAGTTATGCATGAATGTGATCTTGCATAATAGTAAAGGAATGAAGGATTTTGATATGCAATAAGACACTAATGAATGCTATTGTGGATTATGATTGTTGTTGATGATAATGATTGTAGGACCAACGACCATAGAGGAATGTTTGAAGATGATGATGATGTTGTTGTAAGTAACCAGCAGCATTGAGAAGAGAAGTTGGAACAAGACATATGTGATCAAGAAGTTGGAGTAAGTATTGTGTAATCCTTGGAATAATCCACTTGACTAGGTAACACTAAAGGTGTTGATGACATCCATACATGTAATGTTTGTTTGTGTCAATTGTGTAAGTGCTAAAGAGGATTGGGTAAGAATTCCTTCTGTCATAATTTTAAGCGTCAAGACTTGGTATGCATGTGATTTGGATGCATTATTGTGCATGCTATCTCACCAAGGTATGGTGAGGTGTGGTGGTGGTAAAGGTAAGGAGCCTTATGCCCTAATTGTTTAGGGTTTGAATTCCTTCATGTGAATGCATACCATACTTTATATGCGTGTGGGTTATGAGTTTAATAACCAAATCAAGTGAGGACTAATGACCCTATCATGGTAATGTATGCTATGTGCAATAGTCATGGGTAAGGCCATGATAGAAATTTAGTTGATTTCTTTGGTTAGGCATATGCTTGAGTCCATCTGTGCAAGAATGGATTGTGTATACAATAGTTGATTGCATATATATTATGACTACTGCAAATGTACAACAAAGAAATGATGGACATGGTTATTTACAACTTTTGGGATGAGTGAAGAATAAGATTGCACGTAGCATTGGCTAGATATGGAAACATCTGTAAGTCTCTGATGAGGGATGGGAGCTACCATGTGCAATACTAAGTACCATCAATTTTGTTTTAACAATTTGGTTCCTATAGGGAACATAATTAAAACCCATAATTAAAATATTTTATTAATAATGGCTTGGTTGATATGAATTCTGGAAGAAATAATGTATGGAAGGGAATGCCCTAGTGTATAGAGGATGGTATGAGCCGTGAGAGACAATGTGCTACCATGTGTCAGATCCAAGCAATAAGAGTAAGAAGTTCACGGCTGAATATTTTAGCTTCTGTAGAAAAAGGAGTAAATTCATAATTGGATTTAACTACTATGTTATTGATAGTTTGGAAAATTTTGAATCGTGTCAGGAAGACACATTGCAGGAAGCCATGTGCTAGAGCCTGTAAGCTCCAAACACTGTGAAAGGAAACCCATGTGTGGAAAATTGGGTTTCTGTATGAAGCACAATTGTAAATTGTAATAGCATCTCATGTGAACTACATTTGGCAAGAAACATGAGTGAGATGATGAAATTATGATCCGGATTTATGCAGGAACACAACAAAATACACAAATAACCATAGAAACAAATATGCAGCAGAAACAACACTTCATTTCATTAATCAATAAATGAAATTGGCTTACATGCATAATGGAAATAAACTAGCTAGAGTGTTGGTAGCTTATCTTTAAGAAGAGATGTGGTGGCTACATGCCTCTGAACTCTGTGTTACAATGAGGCTCGAAGGCCTATATATTATTTAGAAACAATGGAAACTCTACACATCCATAAACCTAACCCTAGGAGGTGAAACGCCAGAATGTGGGCCTTGTTGGGTAACTTGGTACATCAATTTCATGGGGTTGTAACTTTAGCATACTACCTCCGTTTGACGTGCATGATACATCGTTCGAAATTATGTTTAAGGACTACATCCATAAACAACAAATAACAAGTTTGAAACGAACTCATATTTTCCCGACCATTCGATGCCAAAAAAACATCGTTTAGGGCCTCAAAACGGCTCTGGAAGTTTAGGACCCGAAAACTGCCAAAAATAGTAAATTGTGCTACAATTAAGGAAACTGGAAAACTGAAAGAAACAATGGTGGGGGTCCAAGTGGAATAGGTGGGTGGCCACCAATATCCTCCTGGATCAAATTATGCCGTGAGGCATGTGTTGACCGCTGGGAATGAAACAAAAACTAAATTGGGGTAACAAACCTGGGGTATTTCTATGTTAGTGAAGGGATCCTAAGGGGTTGTTATCTCAAAGAAGGGAGACCCATTCCTCATGAAAGGGAAAAGAATAGACATTTGAAAAGAGTTAAGTATTTCGTAACCCTTGTTAGAAAAATATATATGTATAATTGTAGAAATTAATAGGCAAATAATGTTTTTTTATTTTATTTTTACAATTGTCTGAGTTGTAATTATGGACTACATGGAACCCATCAGAAAGCAGTGCACACCTTTCTGGTGTTGCATTTTGTTATGGTTGTTGACGTTGACTACGCCCTAAGGGGATGGACCCATTCCTGGTGTTTCAACATCATTGAGTGAACTTTTTACAACTTTATGTCATCGATGTTGAGGAGTTGGACTAGCCCTTGCGTTCTCAGGTAATGAACAGGAAAAGCGGTGATGCAAATTGAATAAGGGAAATGAATAAGGGATCCTAGCTATTGAGGATGATCCCATGTTTGGGAATTGATTCTGTGAGAAGACAGATCATGCATATGAGGCTTGCACTGGCTGAGGAATCCAAGAGTGCAAGGGCAAGCTTGGGTGTGGCCTGGACCAAGGGAAACGTTGGTGGAGAACCTGAGCAGAGAATTTCCTTTTATTTCCTAGTATGGAAATAGTTATGGTGCATTTGATAAAACAATGTATGGGATTGGTTTAGCACCATAAATTCCTGGTAAACCTACTCGGAGCACTGGTTGGGCATTGAATGTTGTGGCATAGCTAGTGTGTTGGCCAAACATTCATTGATATATCCACAGGTGATCCAAGGATTATGGAAGTTGAAGCAGGACACCTATAGAGTAGCATGAAGTTGCTACACAGATAAGTATTTGTTTACCATGTATTTTCTTATTTTAATTCCTTGTGTATATGCCCATGCTAAAGAGGATAAGTTTTATGACACCAAGTTGAGACATTATTTTTTCTTTGTTGAAACCCAGGTAATGTTGGAAGCAAGAACCTTGAAGGAATCCTAAGGATGCATTTGGACATGTGATTGTCATAGAAATATCAGCATGACCAACCATTGAGAATAGTGCTAGTGGACTTGGGTCAGTTCTGGCATCCAAAAGTTCTCTAGGTAGACCATGTGGAGTTCCCTTGTTGTGAAGTCTTTGACATACCTTATAGGTGAAATGTCATCGCCAAAATGAGGAATGGGTGAGTCAAGCACTCACACTTGAAATGAAAGAATCAAAGGACCATGGAACTACTATGGTGGGGCTCTGGATTGGAACAAGATTAAGAGGGAGGAAACTCTTAACTCTTCTCTGTCCTTCCTATTTGATGGATTCTAGATATATATAATTGTTGAATGCATGTTACAACTAAAAGTAATTGTGTTTATTTTTTCTTGAAATAAATCATGAATGTTGAATTAGTTAAATTCATATGAAAGGACAAGGATGAATAGGTTAATTTGTATGTTGAGGAAGCATGAAATGTGTGAAAGCCTTTTTGGGAGAAAGCATGAACCTTCCAAGTAAGTTGAACAAGTAATTGACTCATTTTAATGCTTATGTCATGTACTGGACTAATGAGATTCATGATTGGTGAATTGCATGGGTGGGTTTTAAACTAATTGGTTGAGGTGGTTGCAAAGCAAGTTCTGTTGGAAAGAAAGAGTGTGGGTAGATGTACACATTAGCCATGAAAACATACCAAAATTTATTCCATTTGGCTGAAGAATTTCTTTAAACAATTTACAAGACCCAATAAAATATTGGGGAGATGTTTAAGATACAAAAGCAACAGAATGACAGGAACCATAAAGTTTTGCAGGACTCCAATAATTTTCAAAAGGAGGTAAAAAGTATCATGGTAGCTATCAGTAGTGGCAAGGACAATGGGTTGATTAAGAGGCATTCATCCTATTAGTCCATCAAGAAACTCCCAAGCATGGAAGACTCAAAGGAAATTAAGCATGGAAAGCAAAAGCAGACACTAAAATGTTGGGGATGTGGAGAAAATCATCTACTTCGTGATTGTCCAACAAGGAACAACCATAGTGATTGCATCCATAAAGTTTTCAAACTTGTAGGTCATCTAGAAAGTAAAGAAAAGGAAGGAATTGCTGCAATAAATCGTCCTCATGTGAAGCTAGAAAGTCAAAACTAGCTAGAGTAGCGTATAGAGGCCAAAGGATGTAGTATAGGAAACAACCTATATCATTTTTGTGAATTTTGGACATATTTAAATAGTGCAGCAATATCCATAGGAATTGCAACACTGAGGACAATGTTATTTTAAGGGGAGGGGATTATAATGTCCCATTTTGACCCTTATTGTATGTATCAGTTTGATATGTAAATATAGTATAAATGCGATGTATAATTCCTAGCATGAAGCTCAAGGCTAAGTCCCTACTAGTTAATGGACCATTTATAAAGGAAAGTAGATTATAGTTGTATACCATGAGCTAGTAAGCCATGGAAGATGTAAAAGCATGTAAATACTCATAATGAAAATAAAAATATCCAAGGTTGGATATGTGGTGGCAGCGTGAACGATGGGGACTATGTTACCCACTAGGGAGATGTGAGGGGGTTATGGGATTGACCATTTTGCTATCAAATGTCACTTTGTTTCCTTGTGTCACCATGAGAACCCCATAGGATAGTATCTACACTTCATTAACCATGTTTTAAGGGGGTGGGTGAAACATCAACACCTACGTTAAATGATGTATGGGCCAAATTCATAAATTGACACAACATGGGATGGGAGAGCTTGCTAGACGTAGAAGACAAGCCTTCCATAGGAACCTGCACCATGACCAGCTTAACCAGCGTAGGTCGTGAGGGAAGTGTCAGACACACCCATCTATCGATTTGGGGGGATTGCATGGGTTAAAAAAGGGGAGGAAAAGTTTTTCCTCATTCATTCATTCCCATTCCATGCGCTCATTCACCCATCCATTCGAATCGTGCACAAGAGAGATTGAAAGAGATCTACATGAATTCCATCGTAACCCCGTGTGTGCAATTTTGTTGTGTATCCTTGTGAATTGGGAAGGATGTGGATGCAATATCTCTACCAGTCCAGTAGTTTGGACCTTCTATACCCGCATAGGACAATGATTGAGGGAAGGAAACACCCAAGGGACTAGGGAGGCAGATAAGGGAACCTTAGTCAACTATGAGTGGAGAATGAGAAGGTGTTGAGACCAGATGAATCCCTTGATATGCCATAGTTTCATGGATGAGCATACTTTTTTTAACAATGTTGAAATTACATTATTGTTGGCTTGATAAACCCAACTGAGAGTTCGTTACCTGAAGGACTGGAGTGTAGTTCTATGAGTGAGCCTAAGAGACCTCTTAGTGGATAACATATCCCAGGTCAAGAGTGGTCTCTGAGTGCTAAAAGAATATAAGCTAGGCATAGACCTACGGTTTGGTGGAATTGCACCCACATAGGAAGTTGCTTGAATGATTTACAGTTCAAAAGATAAGTATTCTTGTGTGACGATGTCCATAATGGAAATGTGATGATAGTTTAATTATTAAGTTAAATCGGATGGCATGATATCTTGGTTGATGAAATATAATGATGTTTAATGCTTATGTATGATTTATCTTTGTTTATGAATGCCTAGAATTTATTTTGTGATGAAAGAATGGTTTTTTTCACAAGTTTTGTAAACTCTATGAAGGTGCACTAAGGCTAAAGGGAGCATTAGAGAAAATTTCAACTCAAAATGGGCCTCCTAAGGAAAATCAATAAAATAATAAAATAATATTTATTAATTTTGGAGGAAGAAAACAAAAAAACTACTTTTTTGTTTGTATTTTCGGCATATCTCCCTGTGTTTTTACTCATATTTTCGGCATATTTCTTGTTTTTGGGGTAGCAGGGTCCATCAAAATTATGCCGAGTGAGTACTTGTTGGATGCGGAATTTAATTCCGCATCCAATGAGCTCTCCCGATTGAAATTTGAGTAAAAACACAGGGATATATGTCGAAAATACGAACAAAAAAGTAGTTTTTTTTATGCTACCTATCCCCAAATTTATATTAAAAAATTGTTTAATACCTATACGGTATTTCAAATTTAAAGCAATTTAATTGGCTAACACATGATGACATGGAATTTGAATTAGAGTTAAAAGGCCCATTTTGAGTTGAAATTTCCTCTAATATGAGTCCCTTGTTGTATAAATAGGATAACATATGCAGGAATGCCTTTGTAGTTCCTTATACAATTGGTTGTATATGTCCCAATGTACTTGTTTAATTCGTAGACATATTACAAGTTTGAATATGTGTCATTGGGGATGAGTACCCTTGTACAATTACATTGGAACTTGTGGAATGGATGTATGTGTCTTATTATACTTATGTTGCACCAATTGATTAATTGAAGCATTTAAACCCTTGTTGTGCATCATTGAAGGTTTCTGCAAGTGTTCTTTACATTTTATGAAGTCATAATAGGAATATTGGAAGGCCACATTCATGTCATAATCGTGTTTTGATAGGATTCAATGATGGACACTGGAACCGAAATAATGGTGATCAAATCACCATGACCATGTGTCCAAATAGGACAAAAAGATAGCCTTAAAATCGTAAGAAAATCTGTAGAGTTACCATGGACGAATCACAGAACAAAAGACATGGGAAAAAGTTGGAAAATTGACTAAGTGTTGGCCTATGAAGGTTGGAGCAATCTCAATTGTCGATCGTAGTATTAGACTCAATCAGAGTCATCGATTCAGTGTTGATGTCGCGATGCCAATATCAGAATTGGTATGAAGTTTGTGGAAGTGACATGGCGTAGCACCGACTTCCTACTCCCGACATTAGAAAGGCATGGATGTTGATTTCAGAGTCAGGAAGTCGAGGGTGTTTTGGGTGAAGGCATATTTACCATGTCGACTTTTGACTGTCAACGTTGGAAACATTGGAGTTGAGAGGTTGGAGGGTGCATGTTGGGAGACCCATTTTCCATTTTGACTTTCGAATGTCGATATCGAGGCATCATAGTTAGTAAGTTGGGGTGGACTTACAGTCATGTTGTTGTATCGTTCTATGTTTCGACTGCCAATGTCAGAAGTATTGGAGTCAGAAAGCCGGGGAGGTTCTTTGGGTGAGCCAATTGCGCATGCCAAATTCTAACTCTTGACGTCAGAAGGGTTATGTGTCGATATCGAAATGTGGAAGTCAGAATGGAAATATGAGAGGACCAATTTTGAGTGCCAACTTTCAACTCCCGATTGTACGAACTTTAGAATGGTTGGATTCATAAGCGAAGAGTCGGGATAAACCAAAAAGGTCGAGGAAATTCATTAAGCCGTCGGGATTGATTATCAACCTTCAAATCTAATGGATAAACATAATTAAGAGGCCAGGATTTCATAAATCTCGTCAGATGTGGCAATTAGGCCAAATTAAGCAGCTGAGATCGATTATAAAGTTGATTAAGGATCTGATTAAGTGAGATTAAGGTCGCTTTAGTGATCAATTTGGTCATATAAGCGCATACCATATTGTATCAAATGAAAGAAAAAATTGTTTGGTCGTTCGAAGAAGTTCCCGTCACCTCAAAATACACCAGAGGTGTTCGAGGACGTTACATGCAGTGTCATTTTTATCCAATTAGAAGTCAACATTGTAAAGAAAAAAGCCTATAAAAGAAGTGGATTAGGAGAGAAAAAACGATTGTGATTTTTTTTTAAATCCAGGAGGGTTGAGAGCACCATGGTTGTCGGGCCATTTTGTGTTTATTTTAGTAATTGGTCGGAAACCATCTAGAGGATTCATTCCTCGGAATGAAGAGCAATGTCTTCTTTCTATTTCTATTGTTAAGCTTCTCATTTTCCACATCTTTTCTCTCCCTTTTGTAACTTGCAGATAGTCTTTTATGCATATGAGATCAATTTTCAGTCACGTTTGAGTTTCAAATATATCTTATATTTTGTGTTTTGCATAAAGAGCTTTGTGTAGTAACATAGTGTGATGAAATTTGAATGGTGTTTCTTTCTCATGCCTGATAAAATGCATTTAGAATTGTTTTCACGCAGCTGTGGTCTTGGATTCATCTTTGATTGATGCCGAAATTTTCAGTTGTGGTAGTCTGCAGGTGCTCTTAATGGTGTTTGGTCCTGGATTATTCCTTGTTAAGTGCTTGATTCTTTCAGTTTTTAAGGCATATTGTAGACTGTTGTTTTAAGATTGTGATGCCCATCCCTTATAGTTATCTTTGTTAGTTTGATTCATCCAAGTGGTGCCCAACGATTTCACTTCTCCACCTCAATATTTAGTAGTAGAGGGGACCTTTACTGATGTGTTTTGAAGTGCATTTTTTCCCTTATATTTCGTCCACCTTCCATCTTAAATTTTCAATGATATTATTTCCGACTCCATGCCCAATGGAAAGGCCTTTATGCTGAGATTTTGCATATCTCAATCCCGGATCTACTTTTAATTGCTTCCAACCAATTTCATGATTAAATCTTTGTTAAATATGATAGACACTTTATGAATATCCTGTGGCCTAATAACATTTGTCTCTCCGTAGGGAGAAAGCCTTAGATCAATAAATTGGTGAGGGAGCCCCCTCTAACCTTAGTGCCAGCTAAAAGTCTAAATTCTGGTGGACTCATCATGCCTAATCTTTTGCCAAGCAACCTAGCAAAACTTTGGGATAATAGGGCCCTTATGTCATAAAAAAAGCTCTAACTACTCGAGCCCCAAACTCAAAGGGGCCTTATCTCATTAAAAAAATTCAAAGTACTCGAGCCCCAAACTCAAAAGGTTGTTATCTTATAAAAAAAATTCTAAGCACTCGAGCCCTAAACTCAAAACAATATATAGTTGAATTTCATAAATGTTGTGTCCATCTCTCTTTGGCAAAATCTTAACGTTCAAAGCTTTATTTTAAATAAAGTTGTAGTTAAAGAAAATTCCAAGGACTAAAACTTACATAAACAAGTAACTAAAGATCCCTCATCTCATAAAAAAAAATCCAAATACTAAAACCCCAAATGCAAAATAATATTTAGTTAAATTTCATAATTATTGGGTCCATCCCTTTCGAAAATCTTGTCGTTCAGGTCTTCACGGGAAATGAACCCATCATTTGTGCTTTGCTTTCAATCATCGTATTACCATACGATGTATTTATTGTCAACTCCCTTTGGCATTCATGTTCACTTGTTTTGAGGGTTTGTTATTTATTGATTAACATTTTGATATTGCTTAACATTGATGTTTTAATAACATTAAAAGGTTTATTTTTTAATTCTCAAATTCAATTAAATAATTAATGTTTTAACATTATATAAAATATTTGATAATTAATCAATTAAATAATTAATGTTTTAATATTATATAAAATATTTTATAATTAATCATGTTACTTAAAATATGTATTTTACAACCTAAGAGAAGAAATAAATTATAACCCTAACACTAACATCACATCATGTCTTCTTTTCAAATATAAATAATAATAATAAAAATACTCTAACAACAACAATAATAATAACTTTTTTTTATAAAAATATTAATAAAATATGTAATTCAACATTAATCATTTTGAGTGAAAAAAAATTAACATTGCAAAAACTTTGAGAAAATATTTATATATCACATGTAGAAGTTATTTATGTATTAAAAGATGTGATCCATGGAAGATATTTATATATTAAAAAATTTGGCCATGTTCATGTAAATTTAAATTAATAAAATTTATTATGGTTGACAAAATATTGTTTTCAAATGAATAAGATCGTCAAAAGAATTTATCCGATCAACTCCCATTCACAACAACCGAACCTAGATTTAAGTTTACAAATCCATGATACAATTCCAAGTATCAACTAAAAGCAAAAAACATATAATGATGTGGACACCTAAATTAAATTTATGTGGACACTTACCTAAATTCTCGTTCCTCCGGTCCACAAAGCACCAAAGTCCACTCTAACCATTATTTTCTTGATAGTCCATGACCATGACCATGACCAAATCCAGAAGCTTTTCTTTCTTTTGACCAAATCCGTTTCTCCAAAATATCTCATCTTCTTGTGCGACCACTTTGTTTCCTTATTCTCGACATATGTGCGTCTTTTTCAAATTGCGTGCAAATATTTTTATGTTAAGGAGCTTGGACTTGCAATTTTTTTTTTCACACCAGAAAAACACAACTTTACATATATGAAAAAGTTGTGTCTTAGGACACTTGCTTACATATTTTTCTTTACAGAAATCCCATATTTTCGTGTATAGACCTTGCTCCCTTACAAATCATGAAGACATCTTTCAATTTTTCTAGTTTCAAGAAATGACAATGTTAACTTAAAAAAAGGAGGGTTGTAACCCGGTTATAAAACTTATAACAAAGACTTGCAATTCGTGTCCATCCATGATTATTTTTTAATTTCACATTCATTGGGCTTTAATCACATCCATACTCTTAGATATTTTAGGCATTACATAAAGTAAAATGCCAATGACCATATGTTTTTGGGTATAGTGTGTAATCCTTGTATTTATAGAATGGAATCGTAAGCCGGAGGAACTAGGTTTTGCGTCCATGGTGGCGACTTTCCCGCTGCCCAACATGGGTTGGTGAAGGCATCGTTTTGCTCTTCGTCAGACCGCCTTCTTCGGTGACTTCACTGGTAAGTTATGTACTGTCTAATTGTGCTAGCCCACACTTTTCGGTTTCTTGGGTGCTTTGGTCTTTTCTTTCCGGTTACCTGGTCATTGTGCACATGGATTCCATCCCCCATGTTGGGGGACTAGTACCAACCATGTAATAAAAAAAGTGGGAATTTTCACTCGTTCACTGTGCCGTCTTTTTATTGTTTTTGCTGGTCTATGTGGTTTTTTTGCATGGTGGTTTGACGGTACCGCTCCTGTGTAGTTTTTGGGGAGTTGCATGGGGGTTTACATCGTCTACTCCGGTTATTTAGGTTTTGGTCACTAACTGTTGGTCTCGTCACTTTATATGATGCACGATCTTGTCTGGGCTTAGTGATTAGGCAACCGGTGTTCCCGGGTTTGTGTGGGAGTTGACTTTGGGGTTCACAATTTTTCCTCAGCTCTCGAGTGTTTTTTATGCGGTCGAAGGGTTTTTTTGGCTTTTTCTTTGTTTTGTTACGCGGTGGTGGTCGCCGGTCTCCCTATTTGACCCGTGATTTCACCTTTCTCTTTCTAGTTATGTGCTCTGTTGGTTTTCTTGTTAGTTGGGTCTGTACCCTTATATGCGCTTTTCATTGACTATTGTTTCCCGAACCTGAATCTGCGTTTGGTTTTGTTTTACCCGGGGTGGTGGATGTTCCTTTTCACAGGCCTTCCTATCACTGCTTTGTCGCTCCTACTGTTTAAATGTGGAGTAGGGTTTCGGTTTGTTTTTTGCATGGTTAGTGGTTTTGGGGGACTGTTTTTCTCCGGTGTAACTCTTCTCGATGTGGGTTTTTTCTGTTCCTACTAACAGACTGTTTGAAGCTGGTCTCCAGCGGGGTGAAAGGTCTGCAGCTGTCAGTCCTTACTTTCTGGTCTTTGGTTTTTTATGGCCCATCAGGAATCCAATGTACTTAGCTCTGGTCCTCTGGAGGGCCACTCCAAGGCCCGCGCTCAACATCATGGCAAGACTATTAAAGCTCTGGAGGGAAAGAGTCGCTATGTTCTGGGTCGCGATATTTACATGGATAAGGTTGGTGCTTTGTGTAGCAGGGCTTTCGTTGGCTGACTTGAGTACTACAACATGGGAAAAAAAGAATGGGTAGAGTGGGCGACGAAGCAATGGAAGCTCATACTTACCTATGTACCAACTATTAGCCTACTTGCAAATGGTTGGCTTGTTTTCGTCTTCTTGGAGGATAAGGAGGCATCCAAAATGTTGAACTCGCTCTGGAAGATTGATAAAGGTTCCCTTGTGCTGAGCAGATGGCGCATGGACTTTGACCCCCTACGTGAGAGGGTGGTAAAATGCCACCTCTAGGTTTTACTTCCTGCTTTTCCATTTCCACTCTGGAGCAAATACTTCCTGGAAGGGCTTGCAAATACCCTTGGTCGGTTCGTCACTATCGAAGAGGATTTTCAGCTTATATTCGATAAGCGAATGGCAAAAGTTCTGGTTGAAATGAATGTTTCCAGAGGGTTACTGGCTGAAATCGAGATTCTGTGCAATGATCTTCCTATCAGCTAAAGGCTCGATTATCTAAATGTCTCGTTCATGTGCAACTGGTGCCATGCTGTGGGTCATCTACATCGTTCCTTCCCGGCTCTCTTGCATGGGAATAGCTCCTCTGTTAAATCTGAGGGGACTCCTCCTCCGAGCCATGGATGCTCTCCTTCTCCTTCGCCAACCCCTACTACCTCGCCGATCCCTCCAGAAGATATGTATAACTCTCACTCTCCGCCTATTTTTGAGGACTTAACTAAAGGAGAATTTATGTTTATCCAGGACGTTGAGACCTGTGCGACCCTTTCAAAGACCCCCGTGGCCTTTTCTACCCTAGTTCCTTCACTAACTCAGGACAACCTGCCTCCTCTGGAATTGTCGGCTGGTGATTCTATTAGTCCTTCTTCTGAGGGTATTCACTTTGGGGATTATGCCCCCTTATTCACCCCAGATGACTTTCCTCCCTTAGCTTGTGATGGGCCCATTGTTCCAACGTCTCGACCTCTCATTAGCCCTTGCTCCTCCCCGGATTTCTTTGACCCTGCCGTCATGAAATCTCTGTCAATTTGCTCAGGGAAGTCTCCTTTATCCTCGTCTACACTGCCTCTTGACTCCATTCGCTTCGAAAATGTGACCATAAGGAAGCCAAAAAAGAAGCCTTCTTCAGAATCTGGTTTGGGTTTAGGAGCCCCTCCCTACACTTCGTTGTCTGTCTGAAGTTAAAAATGCTGCTAGAGGTCATGCAACATCTCCCTCCAGGGTTCTTAGAGCTTTGTCACCCACTTTCAGTGGTTCTTGATGAAGAATGTATCCCTTAACATGCATGGCTTCGGAGGGTTAGCCAAACAAAAAACCCTTCGCTCTCTCCTTCTTTCTTTTGCTCCTGATATGATTTTGCGCCAAGAAACCATGTGCAGCCACTACCTTGATCTCCATGCTTTCTCTAAACTCTTGACTTGCTGGGAGTTTTGTGCACTAGGTGCTATAGGCCTCTCTGGAGGTCTTCTTATGGGGTGGAACCCCCTCTCTACGCGTTGCAAGGATTTTGAGACCTCGGTGGGAATCTCGGTAAAGGTCAGGTTCTGGGGTTCTTCAACTACCTTCTCCATCCTTAATTGTTATGGGCCTTATCACAATCGAGAGACTTTCTGGAAAAGGGTGGTGGATGGTGGTTTGCTTGTTTTACCTAATCTAATCCTGGTAGGGGACCTAAACTTTACTCTTAATGTTGCAGATATTTGGGGTAAAAAAGCTCGTTTGGACCCACTGGCCCCTTTTTTCACACAGCTCCTCACTGACTCCAATCTGGTTGACCTTGCTCCCCCCTATACAGGACCAATTTGGAGGAATGGTAGGGCTGGTGATGATGGCATCAGTAAAATACTTGACAGATTTTTGGTTTCTGCCTCTCGTGTTCCCATCCTGTCTAGACACAGAGTTTGGCCCTCTCCATTTGATGTCTTTGACCACTACTCGATATGTCTGGAATGGAACTCTTTGGCTACTGCTCACAACTATCCCTTTAAATTTAATCGAGCCCAACTCTTGGAGGATGGTTTTTCTTAGTTGGTGATGGATAGTTGGTCTTCTTTATTGCCTAATCCTATTCAAGATGACATGTGTGGCCTGGCTCATAAGCTCAAAAGAATAAAGGAAAAGGTGAGGGCCTGGACAAAAACCAGACACTTGGCCTTGAAAAGGGAGTCAACTGTGATTGACTTAGAAATTAACTCACTTCTTTCCTCTTTTCCTTCGGGTTTACTTTCCTTGGATGATTTGAACACTCTGCATGTTCTTAGAGACATGAAGCAAAAACAACTAGCTCATGAACTCCTGAACTGGAAGTTGAAGAGCAGAACTAAATGGGCAGAGCTAGGAGATGCTAATACAAAGTACTTTCACAATCTAGCTTCAGCTCGCAGAAATTTTAATTCTATTTGGGCCCCAAAAATGAGGAGGATGTTTGGGTGTAAAATGATGATCAGTTAAAAGAGCTGGGGTTCAAACACTTTTCTGAGATCTTCAAGGATGATGATAAGACAAACATTGTGGATCAATTGAAGTTTATTAAGCTCTTTCCATCCTATATCTCTAGTGAAGAGGCATAGATTTTCTCTACTGAAATAACGTTGGGTGAAGTTGAAGGGGCTCCGAAATCTTTCAAGAGGGACAAGAGCCCTGGACCAAATGGCTGGCCTATGGAATTCTTTATTTGGCTTTTTGATTTGGTGAGTGGGGATCTCCTAGCTGTTGTGGAGTCCTACAGAACTTCCGAGAAGGTAATCTCTTCACTAAACTCTACCTTCCTAACCTTGATACCAAAAAAAGAGAAACCTCACTCCTTTGCCGACTTTAGGCCCATCTCCCTGTGCAACCTGGTCTATAAGCTTATATCAAAAATTGCAACTCTCAGGATGAAACTCTTCCTAGATGGATCTATTTCGCCAGAACAATTTGGTTTCCTTAAGAATAGGAAAATTATTGAACCAGTGGGCATTGTGAAGGAAGCTTTGCATACTATTAAGACCAAAAAAGGATGTGCCCTGGTACTCAAGCTTGACCTAGTGAAAGCCTTTGATCAGGTTAACTGGACTTATCTAAGACTCATTCTTTTACAAATTGGTATCCCTCTAGGGGGTGTAAACTGGATCATGGGGTTTCTTACCTCTGCTAATTTCGCCATGTTGGTCAATGGAACCCCTTCTGGTTTTTTCTCAGTTTCCAGGGGCATCAAGCAGGGCTTCCCTCTTTCTCCATTACTATTCATTTTGATCATTGAAGGCCTCAACCTGCTTATAAAGGATGCCAAGGTTAACGGTAAGATTAGGGGCATACAAATATCAGCTTCTCTTGCCCTTACTAACTTAATTTTTGTAGACGACATGGTTCTCTTTGGAATTGGTACCCTTGAGGAGTGGTTGGATTTTGAGGTTATCCTAGATACTTTCTGTTCTGCCTCTAGAATGTGCATTAGTATTGAAAAGTCTGGGTTCCTCTTTAATGAGATGGATGAGGGAGTCTTGAACTGCATTCTACAATATGTGCCTTACAAAGTGGATCCCATTCATATGGGATTTAAGTATCTTGTCTACTTCATCAAGCCTCTAAGCTATGAGGTAAAGGATTGGAGATGGTTACTGAATAATTTCAAGAAAATGATAAATCACTGGGCATATAAAATCATATCTCTAGGGAGTAAACTTTTCCTCATCCATGTTGTTCTTACCAGTTTACTAGTATATTGGTTTTCTCTGGCTCTTGTTCCGAAGACTATCCTTAACAGAATGATACAACTAATCTTCTCTTTCCTCTGGGGTTCTTTTGGGGACAGGAACCGTCTCCATCTGATGGATTGGCAGACCTTATCTAAGCCCCATGATTTTTGGGGTTGGTGTATTAAAAATTTAGACTGGTTTGTTGGTTGTGGAGCCTAATCTTCTAGATCCATAGATATTATTCAGTCGTGTTTGTAACCTAGGTGTACTGTACACTCATTCCCCCTACCTTGGGGTTCAGGGGTAGCGCCCCTGTGAAATTTTTTTTGGGATGTGTGTTGGCCAACAGTTTTGTGGACCCATGGTATTGAGTTAACCGTAGTATTTTCCCATGGTATTTCCCCTATAAAAGAAAGAATTGTAACATGACTGTGTATGGCATTATTTTGTATTGGAAGAGAGACTGTGAGAGCGTGAAGAGGAAGTGCAACGGTTTTGCTGCAGGTTGTATCCCTTCACCTTTCTGGACTGTAATAAAAGGACTGGCAATTTCTTTGTGGACGTAGCCCATTGTTTGGGTGAACCACGTTATATATGTGTCTCTCTGTAATTTTACTGTGTTTTGCATCTTGTTTATGATTTAACTATATATCTGTTATTGCTCTGCGGTACTATTTTCTAACAATTGTTATCAGAGCCAAAAGGTCTATTTGGTTGGTAAACTCGCAGGAAAGAAGGGTTCCTGGTTCGAGTGGGAGCAATGGCGGAAGAAGGAAAGTTTAGGGTCGAGAAATTTAATGGCCAAAACTATCAATTATGGAAGAAGCAAATGGAGGACTATCTGTACCAGAAGGATCTGTACCTGCCATTTGGCGGAAAATCAAAACAGCTGGTGACTATGAAGGATGAAGAATGGGAGGTTCTTGATAGAAAGGCACTAGAAACAATACGGCTGTGCCTAGCTTCGTCGGTGTCCTTCAATATTTCGAAAGAAAAAAAAACAGAGGGTGTGATGAGCGCATTGAGTAAGCTCTATGAAAAAACCTCGGCTTCTAACAAGGTATTTTTAATGAAGCGTTTATTTAATATGAAGATGTCGGAAGGTGGATCTGTTGTTGACCATTTAAATAAGTTTAATACACTTACTAGTCAGTTAAGTTCTATAAAAGTGAACTTCGATGATGAGGTTAAGGCTCTTCTAATCTTGTGCTCATTGCCAGAAAGATGGAATAGATTGGTCATGGATGTAAGTAACTCTGTCCCTAGTTTAAACACTCTTAAGTTTGATGATGTTGTTGGTGTTATTCTTAGCGAGAAAATGCAAAGAAAAAGCACAGGTGAGACATCAAGTAATGCATTGACCATGGAGAGTAGAGGGAGACAAAACAAGAGAGGAAGGAGCCAAGGAAATCACAACAAGTCTAAAAAGGGTAGATCCAAGTCTAGATTCGGAAAAATAGAGCGCTGGAACTGTGGTAAGAAAGGACATTTGAAGAAAGACTGCAGAGCTCCAAAGAAGAAAGGAGACAGACAGCAAGAGACTACTCAGGAAGCGAATGTAGTAGGTGATGTGTTACAAGATGCTTTGATTCTTGCATTATATAATACTAGTGATTACTAGGTAGTAGATTCAGGGGTTTCATGTCATGCTACACCCCATAGGAAATTCTTTCATGATTATGTTCAAGGTGATTTTGGGCATGTGCTATTGGGGGATGATGAACCATGTAAAATTGTTGGAAATGGTAAGGTACGGATTAAGTTAAATAATGGAAATGACTAGCTGCTAAAGGATGTAAGGCACACTCCTGCTATGAAAAGAAATCTGATCTCAACAGGGTAGTTGGGAGATAGCGGCTATTTGTCTATGTTTGGAGAAATGTGGTGGAAGATCACTAAAGGATCACTGGTAATAGCAAAAAGAGATAGGGTAGGTACGTTATATTTATGTCCTCATTATACTAATTATTCTATCTGTGTAGCTTCCACAGAAACAGGTGCGGCGTTGTGGCATCATAGGCTTGGCCACATGAGTGAGAATGGGATGCAGATTCTCCACTCAAGGAAATTGCTTCCAGATCTGAAGCAGGTAAGTTTGGAATTATGTGAGAACTGTGTTTATGGAAAACATAAGAGAGTCAGATTTCTCAAGGTTGGGAAACAAAAGAAGAGTGAAAATTTAGAGCTTATCCATACAGATGTATGGGGACCAGCTCAGGTACAATCTCTTGGTGGCTCTCATTATTATGTTACTTTTATTGATGATGCAACTAGAAAAACTTGGGTTTATTGCATTAGACAAAAATCTGATGTGTTTGATACCTTTAAGAAGTGGAAATCTTTGGCTGAGAATGAGACAGGAAAAAGGTTGAAATGTCTCAGATATGATAATGGAGGTGAGTACTGTAGCAAGGAGTTTGACAGTTACTGTTCACACAATGGGATTCGCAGAGAGAAGACAGTCCCTGGAACACCATAAGAAAATGGTGTGTCAGAAAGGATGAACATAACGATCATGGATTGTGTAAGGTGTATGAGATTGCATGAAGGGTTGCCCTTACAGTTTTGGGTTGATGCTGTAAACACTACTGTTTATTTAATAAACAGAGGGCCTTCAAGCGCTTTGGATGGTGGCATTCCAAAGGAGGCATGGACAGGTAAACAGGTAAAATACTCATTTCTGAGAACTTTTGATTATGAAGCATTTGTCCATATTGATAAAGATGATAGAACAAACCTTGAGGCTAAATCCAAGAAATGTACCTTTATTGGATACGGGGGTGATGATTTTGGTTATCCCTTATGGGATCTTAAAAATTGCAAAATCATTAGGAGTATAGATGTAGTATTAAATGAAAAGGGCATGTACAAAGATCAGTTGCAAGGAAAGAAAGAAGAAAGGAAAACATAGAGTACACAGTGCTTGATGAAATCAAAGAAAATGAAGTTCCAAAGGCACTAGAAAATCAAGAGCAGCAGCAGGTACCTGAAACTCCTACAAATGTAAGAAAATCTACCAAATTAAGTAGATCCCCTGAACGATTCTCTCCTTCACTGTATTATTTATTGATGACTGATTCTGGTGAACCAGAATGTTTTGAAGAAGCAATGCAGGTAGAAACTAGAAAGAAGTGGGAGCAAGGCATGGATGAGGAGATGGACTCATTGGTAAGAAACCAGACTTGGGATCTGGTTAAGTTGCCTGCAGAAAAAAGGGCATTGTAGAATAAATGGGTTTACGGGTTTAAGGAAGAAGATGGAGGAAAGAAGCGGTACAAGGCTAGACTTGTTGTAAAGGGGTTTGCACAAAAGAAAGGTATAGACTTTGATGAAATATTTTCTCCTGTTGTTAAAATGACTTCAATTAGAACTATTTTAAGTATAGTGGCAGTAGAAGATTTGCATCTTGAACAGTTAGATGTAAAAACATCCTTTCTCCATGGGGATTTGGAGGAAGCGATTTATATGTAGAAGCCACAAGAGTGTGAGGTCAAAGGGAAGGAGAATTTGGTTTGTAGGTTGAAGAAGAGTTTGTATGGCCTGAAGCAAGCTCCAAGGCAGTGGTATTTAAACTTTGATAAGTTTATGACATAACAAGGTTATGATAGATGTCATTATGAACACTGTGTTTATTTCAAGAGGCTAGATAACGGAAGATATATTATCTTGTTATTGTATGTGGATGACATGCTTGTTGCAGGGTCTAACATGTAGGATATAAATGTGCTCAAAAGAAAACTAGCTAAATCATTTGTGATGAAGGATTTGGGTGCTGCAAAGCAAATCCTTGGTATGAGAATAACAAGAGATAGGAAAAATTGCAAATTGACGTTGTCTCAAGGTGAGTACGTAGAAAAGGTGTTGCAGAAGTTTAGAATGCAGAATGCAAAACCAGTTAGTACACCTTTGGCCAGGAATTTCAAACTAAGAAAGGATATGTGTCCAAAGACACAAAAAGAGATAGATTACATGTCCAACATTCCCTATTCATAAACGGTTGGAAGCTTGATGTATGCCATGGTGTGCACAAGACCAGATATTGCACATACAGTGGGAGTTGTGAGTAGGTATATGAATAATCCAGGTAAAGAGAATTGGAAAACAATACAGTGGATTCTCAGGTATTTGAGAGGTACCACTTCTCATGCATTATGTTTTGGAGGTTCAAACATTGTTCTACATGGATATGTTGATGTAGATATGGCTGGTGATAAGGACAGCAGGAGGAGCACCACGGGGTATGTGTTTACTGTGGGTGGAACAACAGTAAGTTGGATTTCAAAACTACAACAAGTTGTTGCACTTTCAACAATGGAAGCAGATTATGTTGCTGCTACAGAGGCTAGTAAGGAGATGATTTGGTTGTAGAGGTCCATGGAAGAATTGGGTAAGAAGCAGGAGAATAGTAGGATGTATAGTGATAGCCAAA
>LPNX010309424.1:510729-540292 GCA_001517045.1 Pseudotsuga menziesii | reverse complement strand
AGCCTTTCATTCAAGGACTAAACATATACAACTCAAGTACCACTTCATAAGATTTGTTCTAGATGAAGAACTGTTAAAACTAGAAAAGATACACACTAGCAAGAATCCTACAGACATGTTGACAAAGGGAGTAACCAGAGAGAAACTAAGTTCCTGCTCGGTTTCTATTGGTCTTCAAGCATGAAGGTGAAAATAAGAAATTTTCCAAGTCCAAGGTCCAAAGCATAGTCCAAAAATTGCAGTAGCGGTGGAGTTTCTGTGATCAGTCTCCAAGTGGGAGATTGTTGGTTGTGGAGCCTAATATTCCAGATCCAAAGATATTATTCAGTCGTGTTTGTAACCTAGGTGTACTGTACACTCATTCCCCTTTCCTTGGGGTTCGGGGTCAGCTCCCCTGAGATATTGTGGTTTAAGGGCAGCGCCCCTAAGAAAAAGTTTTGGGATGTGTGTTGGCCAACAGTTTTGTAGACCCATTGTATTGAGTTAACCGTAGTATTTTCCCATGGTATTTCCCCTATAAAAGAAAGCATTCTAACACGACTGTGTATGGTATTATTTTGTATTGGAAGAGAGACTATGAGAGCGTGAAGAGGAAGTGTAGTGGTTTTGTTGCAGGTTGTATCCCTTCACCTTTTTGGACTGTAATAAAAGGACTGGCAATTTCTTTGTGGACGTAGCCCATTGTTTGGGTGAACCACGCTATATCTGTGTCTATCTGTAATTTTTAATGTGTTTTGCATCTTGTTTATGATTTAACTGTATATCTGTTATTGCTCTGCGGTCCTATTTTCTAACATGGTTCAATAACTCTTTGAGACTCAGAAGTCTTTGGATGACTCTCAAAGGTTCAAGAATTTGGAATCAAACAATTTGTTCAAAGTACATGAAAGACCGACCTATATATGTTTGGCTCCGGTGCAAAATTTTCTCGATCAGAGGCACTTCTATTTTCTAGAATGGCTTTATTCAAACCCTCTCTTGGCTTGGGAGGTGTCTAGTGTGGAAGGCAGGGAATGGTCAGGGTATAAAAATTGGAACTGATCCTGTTATTGGTTCAGACTCTTTCCTATATTTTTCTCACGATCTAAAGGAGTACCTACTGGACTATGGTATCTCCACACTTCAGCATGCCCACAACCCCATCATGGGTGCTCAGTCTTACTGGTTATCAGCAAACGATCTGGAATTGGGTGGAGCCTGGAAGACTTAATGGAACAACTTCATTTCTAGTCTTAATCATGGTGGTATCACACTAAATGAAACCTCAGATTCCCTGTAGTGGGCTCATAACAAAAAAGACGGCGAGGTTACTGCTAGTCTTGTGTATGATTTCATTGTTAAGACCCACCTTGAGCGGATCAAAAATAAGTTCTCTGCTTGTATCTGGCGCTGCAAGTTTCCTTTGAAGATAAAATGTTTCATATGGTTGGCGGTCAAAAATCGTATTTTGACATGGGACAACCTCATTAAAAGAGGCTGGAATGGGCCTAGTAGATGTTGTTTATGCTACAAGAGTGAGAAATTTGTACATCATATTTTTGTTGATTGTTCATTCACTAAAAGAGTTTTTGCTAGTCTCTGTGATGCTTATAAGTGCGGGCGTCCATCCTTGGATGCTCCCTCCTAGAGTTTTTGGAGGTTTGGTTTACTCATAATTTCAAGTTATGTTATATCCCTCTCTTTGCGTGTTGGAGCATATGAAAATATCGCAACTTGGGCATATTCGAAGACAGAGTGGTGTCTCCCTACAGCACGGTTAACCAAGTGGAATATCTTATGCATAGTTATCGAGTCCCGGATAAAAAGATGAAAATTAGAAACATTGGTTCAGTTCATGTCCTTGTTTATCCTTATGGGTTCTTTAATGGAGCAGCAACAAACAAGCTGGGAGGTGCAAATTTTATCCTAGCTATCAACTACGTTCACACTTTCAATATCAAACTTGGATGTGGACACAGTACTAATACGAGGGCAGAGCTTCTATCCCTTTGGGCCCTGCTTCATTTTTCTCAGGACATGGGCCTCCCCACTCTACATATTTTTGGTGACTCATCAGTGATCATTAACTGGGAAAATAACAAGGTCTCTTTGTCTTCTCTTGAGCTGGATCACTGGTGTGAAAACATCAGCCTCATGACTGATAGTTTTCTTTGTCTGCACATCCAACATGTCTATAGAGAGCACAATAAGAGAGCATATCGTTTATCCAAAGATGCCATCTCCTTGGCCCTAGGCCATCGTTCCTTCATTGAAATATATGAGGATATTATTATTGAGAGTGGTGATTTACAACTCTTTTAGAGCACAGTCTCGGAGCTCAGTCTCCTCTTTTCTTTTTATGGGCACTTGATACTTGGATTATTAATTTTGTGGGTTTTAGCAATGTTTCAAGGGCATTTCTGGATCAGCTTTCTGGTCTCTCATTGTGCTTCTGGATGGTTGTTTATACTTCCATCAGGGATCTCTTTTGATCTTTCTTATCAATTCCTACTGTTTTGTGGGCCCGATTATTTTGTCTTGTATGTTTTCTGGTCATACGGGTGTTTGTTGTCTATAGTTTTGTCTGATTTATCTGCTGGAGTCATGTGTGGATACCTCCCAGCTATGGATACACTGTAATATGCCCTTTGATTCTTAATGAATATCAAGGACTGGATTTTTTCTTTTGAAAAAAAAATAATGGAATCGTAAAAGATATAATAGTTTTCTCTTTTCTTTTTTAAGAAGGGAATCCTGAAAGATAGAGTCGGTTGCTCTTTTATTTTTTAAGAATGGAATCCTAAAAGATAGAGTGGTTTTCTTATTAAGCAAATTGGGAAAGGTAATTGTTGATCAATTGTAAAATGGGAATGGTCAAAATATTTATGAGTTCTAGATGTTTTATATTTTTTAGTTTTTTTTTTCCAAAAAAATATTAGAGTTTAAATTTATATCAAACTTGGAATTATATTGTTCATTGGTTAGAAATAGCCTTACACATAGTGTTTCTTAAATAGAATTTTACAGAGTGTTTCATCATACTACATTCACAAAGTATATATGCAGTTCATCCCTTAAGGGAATCTCAAGAAAAAACAAAAAGCTCCAAAAAGTTCCCTATAAGCTATGTATATTCAAAGAAAAGTCAAGGAACACCCATGTAATACATGGGTAAGAATGTCTTAAAATAATATTGGTCCAAGATACAATTCTTTAATGGAGTCATTGTTGACATCCCAGACAACCAGAGATCCTTCATCATATTGGAGTCCTAATTTAGAAAGTTGATCCGCTTGTGTATTTCTTTCCCTATAAGTTTGGGGGAAGGATGGATCTATGAAAATATCAATCACCTGACATACATCTTCAAAGAGTGGCTTAAGTTGTATGTTCTTAGGAGATCCCTTTTTGGAAAGCCAATCTATTACAAGGAGTGAGTCTCCAAAAACTTGAATCAATTTCACACCCGGATGTATAGCAAGTTTGAGGGCCATAGAGACAGAGAGAATTTATGCCTTAATATTACTAGTGGGGAGAATATTCGTAGTAAATTTGTAATAGTGGAGATATGATAAAAATAATACTCCACTAGTGGCTCCCCTGGGAGGTCTGCCTTGTGCAACATCGTCGAAATAGCACCAATCCTTCCCATTATCAATATGTTCTGTAATAATTCTGCAAGAGTTCTCAAAGATCATCTTGTAATTGAAGTGAAAGGTCATATATTTTATAGTTGAAGTGAATGTTTCATGCAAATATAGAATGTCACAATGGAGGAGGCAATTTGAATGTTTCATTAAAATAGGAACAGAGAATGCCACAAGAGGGGAAATTTGAAGTCAAAATGAAATAAGAGAGCAAATTTAAAGTTAAAATGAAATAAGCAATGCAAAATGTGGAAGGACAATTTTAAATAATAAATTTGATAATAAAATAGATTATAAAGTTTATGATGATGATGATTAACATCCATTGAAACCAACGTTGGTTTATCGGACCTTAAGAAACATTATTTGGTTTGCTTTAAAGTTGTATTTCGATGCTCAAAATGTTTGAAGGGAAGAGTTCGAGCTCATTATAATTTTGACAAGTTAGAACACTAGGAAGGTCTGTATTGCAACAAAGATTATGAAACTGAGATCTAATATGGGTATACGTAGGGCATTCTAAGAGAAAGTGATTCTCGTCCTCAACGCTCATAGTGTCACAGAGATGACAAATCCTTTCTGTCCATAGTGTTTTAGGAAATGTCCAACGCCCTATTTCACTATGAAGCCCATAAGAGTTCATTCTTATCTTGGTGTATTAATTTCCTTCATCGAACTAGTCAATATAGAGATATACTTTTGATCTAGGTTAATGAATGCTTTATAGTATCTTAATTTTCTTTTAATCTTTAAATTTTCCTCGCATCACATTTTCTCTTTAAATTTAAAAGTAATAATATTTTTAATGTTATTAATAATTTGCAAAATAGTATTTTCATTAATCTCTTAATGATTTTACTAAACTATGCCATCTTTATAAAGAAAAAGAAAAAGAAAAATGGCATTAAAATATGTTGTATCGTTATTTATAGGTATTCACATGTCATCATAGTGTACTTAAAGTTATTATAAAAACACATGTAATATAAAAGGTCAACATTGAAGGGGCATTAATGTATCTAATGGGGCATCATTATAATTATAACTCAATGTTAATTATATTGTCAAGGATACGGTGGTCCGTTGGTGGGGCTAGATGGATTTCATTCCATATGCTCAGGTTCAATTCTGGTGAGACATGTTATGGATTGGATGTCTAGCTGACGATTTGCTTGACCTACCGACCTACAAAATGTGGGGAAATTCGTTGAGATTTTCCGTGCGTATGAGCTTTCCTTGATTCCTTCGAAATAACAGGAAAGTGATTATTTCTGCGAAAAAAAAGTCATTATTAATTATAATTCAATATTAGTGGGCCATTAATGTACATTAATGGGGCATCATTAAGGTCCATGGTCCATTACATCATTATGCTTATTAGGGTCCATTGATTGAAAACTTGTTGACTTTATGTAACCTTTATTATTTAAAATATGCAATTAAGTGACTTATGTTTCTTAATATAGATGATTCCACATTCATTATAAGAAGAGGTATTTTCATTATATATGCTTGTATACTAGAATTTGCACCGAGAGGTGCAAAGGAATGCCAAGAGGGTAAAAATGTTGAGTCTTTCTGCAACTGAACCTTTTTTACTTACCTTGGGAGACTGGAAATTACATTTTAATAATACTTTTGTGGGTACTACTGACCAGACTTACAATTGAGGTTTTACGTCANCTCTCCCCCCCCTCTCCTCCACCCCCTCTCTGTGTCCCTCTCCTACCACTTGCCACCCGCAGATTCTCTTTATTTCTTTCTGGTCGCATCCTATACCTCTCTTTCTCTTTAGTTTCCCTAATTATCCCTAAACCATATCCTCTCTCTCCACCCTAATCTCTATTTTTTTCTTTCCCCACCCCAATTTTAATAAATTTGTATTAGCAATTAAAAATAATCTACATGTAAATACACTGTAAATAATATACATATAACCTACCTCTCACTTATTTAGGTTTGACTTTTGACATAGTCAAATTATAAACTTTTGACATAGTAGGAAAACTCACATCAGCAAAATTAAAAAAATTAAAAAATTTAACTACCTAAAAAACTAACCCCCCAATGGATAGAAGCTAACTCATAGCTCTCCATGGTTTATATTTTAATTTTTTTTAATGTTTATATTAATTTTTTTTAGTTATGATATAAATTTTATTTTGTAATTTCTTATGGAGTTTAATATCAACACTTCTATTTTTAAGTTAAGCAATTTTATCTGCGCAATTTTTCTTGGACTCTTCACAACATGGTTTTCAAAACTTTGTCTAATCTGCACTTCAAATTCGCAATATGTATAAAAGAAAGTAACTATTAATGTGAAGAGAACCATGCCACCACTGTCAATGTTTAAAGAGTCTAATCTCAATCTCAGTGATATGCATACGGATCGGAAATCGAAAAACTCCTTTTACCTTTTCTATAATTAAAAATGTGTAATGGTTATAATTATTTTAATGGATTTGTAAATATTATATTTTTAAATTTTTTAAATAAAATATGATTACAATGTATTTTAATAGTTTTTTAATTATTTTTTTTTATTTTTAAATTTAACGTTGAAAAGGGTTTCTTTCCACATAATTTCCTTGTCGAGGACATATGAGCTATACGATATTCTCCATATAATTTATATAACCAACTAAAATCACCATAGAATTCGTGGTTTCAACTTTTCAAGCGTTTTCATTTTTAAAGTTCTACGACGGGACTTGTTCTCGGCGGATGCATGCAGTTGTCATAGTTTTTAAAGGCTCGCATCATAGACTACCGCAATAGTGTTGCCTCCAAGTTTTACAGAAATGGAAAACATCATCATACTCGATATAAATAATGTGTACATGCAATATTCCTTTCCAAAAATATATATTGTATTGAAAACACGTATGCCATTATAATGTTGATATAAATAATGTATATATTACCTTTTTGTATATTCATCAATGAACAAGATGTATTTTTTCCACACTTCCCCACCCGTATTTCCCCACTGACACTTCGGAAATCGGCTTAATAGAGGTCTTCCACACTCTCACACTTTCCTGATTTCCGATTTCTGATTCGGATTGCGGAAGTCGGCTGCTCGACTTACTAAACAGGGTTCCTGCACTTTCACGCAATCCAATTTTCGATTCGGATTGCGGAAGTCGGATCCTCGACTTACAAAGCAGGTTTCCCGCACTTTCACGCCCTTCTGGTTTCCGATTTCTATTTGCATTTTTCTCAACAATTTTGTGTAGTTGCATCAATTCACGTAGGCTATTCCATCATTTTGCAGACAAACAAAACAAACTGCTTATTCAATTTGTGAATTGGTTTTAAAATACACGTCACTTACTTGGTTTTATAACTATCACCCTTGGTTTATGATAGTTAAGTATGTGATAGTGAGCTTCTGCTGATGTCTGACGAGTATAAAATCAAACCATCTTCTTGCCAACCTTTATACCACTTTAGTTAATTAATTAGTTCGTTGAATTTGTTCGCACTTTCTTTAAAATCTCTCCATTCTTAGACGCGAGGTTGTGATTGCTTCATTTTCATAAAACTCATTCAAATTTATTTATAAAATTGTGATGATTTGACAGTCTTTAAAATTATATTTCTAACAAATTTGTATGATTATATCATTGAAAATGATATAAAAACCAATTATATCATTGAAAAAGATAAAAACTAATTTTTAATATATTTATATTTTTTTTAAATTCTCCTAAATTCTTCCGAAGATAACAACTCACAATTATGATTAATATAGGAAAAGTTATCATAACATATTAAAATGAACCAAAATGAAATATAATTTTGTGCATTTTAATTTTTTTTATGATTTAATCGTCTTAAAATGCTGGAAAACAATATATATTATCTGCGCAATTTCTCTTCACAATATGGTTCTCAAAACTTTGTCTAATCTGCAGTTCAAATTCGCAATATGTATAAAAGAGAGTTCCACTATCTATTGCAACTATTAATGTGAAGAGAACCATGCCACCACTGTCAATGTTTGAAGAGTCTCATCTGAATCTCAGAGATCTTCACCTCTACTATTTGAAGCACTCCTTAGATTTTTGGTAATTCTTTAAGCCTGTGATCTATCCAATCTCTAAGCTTGTTATCGATCTGATGTGCATTTTTAAAATTGATGCAACAATGATCCAAATCTATTGAAATGCTTCTCAACATAGATAGGATTCAGCCACAGTGATAAAAAAATAGATCTGGCCGAATTTACACCCAACAACCAAATATGTTTGTTCACCGATCTAAAAGAGCATGAACTTTGATCTCATTTTTAATAAACCTTATTTTCGATATTTTCAACCATAAAAATATATATTAAAATACAGTTTCTAAACTGTAAAAATCCTTACTCGAAGAAAAAAATACTAATTTACAAATTCTGAATTGTTAAAATCTTTATGTGATAATTGATTCAAAAATTCTGAAGTTCAGACAGATTGAATTTGCAGAGATTGAAAGTCGAGGAGTCGACTTCCGCAACCCGAACTAGAAGTTCGGAAAGATTGAATTTGCGAAGATTGAAAATCGAGGAGTCGACTTTCGCAAGCTGAATCGGAAATCTGAAAACTTTCGAAACCCAATTTCGAAAGTAGAGGAGCCGACTTTCGAAATCCGAACCAGAAATCGAAAAAGTGCAAAACTTCATCTCGAAAGAGCAGGAAACCTTCTTCTTCTTTTCACTGGCTTCTTCTTTTCTTTTAAATGTTCACAAATATTATAAAATTGCTAGTTTTATAATATATATATATAGTTTTCAATATTTTCAACCATAAAAATATATATTAAAATACAGTTTCTAAACGATAAAAATCCTTACTCGAAGAAAAAAATATTAATTTACAAATTCTGAATTGTTAAAATCTTTATGTGATAGTTGATTAACAAATTCTGAACTTAAACCGCCACTTATCCAATGTGACAATTTCAAATCTTTTCTCGATAAAAAACATATTAAAATACAATTCCTGGACTGTTAAAAAACTGCAACTTATCCAACATTTGAACAACTTATCCATTTTTTACAAACTGTGCATTTGTATATTCACTGATTTCTTCTTTTCTTTTAAATGTTCAAAAAATGACTATTATAAACTCAATTGTATAATTAATGGATTAACGTATACTGGTTGGACATTGAACGTGATTAGTTATAATTATATAACAAATGGATCAATGGAATTTATCTCCCTCATGAAACCCAAAGGTGATTCTCAATTGGGAAGTCACTTGGCCACACTCATTTTTTTACTTTTTTTTAATCAAATTTTTCTTTAAGATGAAATAGTAAAAATTCGTTGGAGCATTGAGCATTCTGCGATCTTAAGAGGTTTGTCTTGATGGATCCTTTACAAAAAGAGGCTTTGGTGGAGTCCTTTTACGTTTTCTGGAAACCATATGTTGTGTCAACCATATGGAGACTTATACCATAATGCTTGTCTCTATATTACAAAGAGCCTAACATAAAAATAATGGATATGATACAATATTTATATATAAAAATAATTATGTATTCTCGTTGCTTTCTCTTTAGATATACGTAACCAAATAATAATATAACTTTTGAATATTATGTATTATTTATGAGTGGAAAGTGTTTTAAGTAACGTCACATTTATTTATTTGAAAGGGTTTCTGATGTGAATCCTTGTATTGATTTGGATTCTAACCCCATTTGTCCAGATCTTAGCGTGGATAAAGCTTTAATTATTCACTCAGAATCAAATACTGTATTTATTGGCCATTGCGTTAGATTAAGTGTTTAACATTATTTGAAGCTTCAATGTTTGAATTTCTGTTATTACTTTGAATACTATATTCATGATTAGGTTTGTGATAAGACTCTTAAATGGAATAATGCTCGTTTTATCGTATTATTTTCTTAGAAGAGTAATGAATAGCATTACTTCTATTTGCTTGAGGCCTCTGCACCTGATTCGACTTTCAATGCTTTCCTGAGTTGCTTTTTCGGACTAGTCTTTCTCAAAATAGTGCTGATCTGACTTTATAAATGTGCTTTTCTCCTATTTAAAGTCTCTAGTTTATTGTATTTATAACATAAATTAATTTAGTCTATAGTCTATTATTTTGATTGAGTTTTATCCATATTAACAAGATTGGGTCTTTGCAGGCGAGCGTGGCCAAAAAGTTGTCACATGCACCCATCATTTCTTTGATTTCTAGGTATTGATTATAGTAAAATTGTTGTATACTTTTTATCCGCAATCCAGAAATGTAAATTGATAATCAATTTATTAATTTATCTTTCTGCTTTCCGCATTGGAAAGCAGAAAATGGAAAGGTAAATTGATAAATTGATTATCAATTTATCTTTCTGCTTTCCTCTTTCCGCTTTCCAATGCGGAAAATGGAATATTGTTGTGAAAATATGATGTTTAAATGGTTAAATCTGTTGATAAATTATGCCTTTATCGCTTTTATGTTCTTCATTAACAATATTATAACTAATTATTATAATTATAAATAATTCATCAAAGATCTAATTTGAATTATTATAAGATAGATTATTAACTATGTTTTCAATCATGTTTTTTTAAAAACATCCATTGAGACCAGGATGATTTTTCGAGAGCTCTGCCAAGGTTTGCAGGGATTTTTAGCTAAGCTGCCTGGCCATTGGGGCCATCCGTTCACAAAAGCTGGCAGGCTCAACGGGCAGTTTGGCCTCCCTAGGTGAACCCCGGATGGAGTCGGGCTCTTCGAGGCCCGGTGGGCTCAATGGGGTGGGACTTGTCACAAAGGACCAACGGGAGAGCTCGTCCGCCAACCGTAAGCCCGGAGTGGGGGGCTGTCTGCCGAAAGCCCCCACCATTCCTATAGTTCATGTTCGATCTGAGAAGGTGAGGGGCACGATCGAGCTCTGGAAGGAAAAGGCTCTGATTGGTAAGTTTGTGGAAATATGGCCCAAGGAAAAGGATCTAGTTAAATGGATCAGGAGCGTTTGGAACCCTAAGGGCCACTATGACCTGCAGCTCGGCTCTAAGGGTTTCCTCACGATTATTTTCTTCAACCAGGAGGACCGTGATCGTATCTTGAAGGGAGGCCCGCCCTTCTTTTTTTCCGCTGGTCTTTACCTCCGTCCATGGAAGGAAAGATTCAACCCTGAAACAGAGGACATGACGGTGGCCCCAATCTGGATCCGCCTCTTCTCCCTCCCAGGGGAATACTGGGATCTAGAAACCCTGTGGGACATTGGAAATACCATAGGCGAGTTTATTAAGGTGTCTGAGCAAACGAAGGCCCAGCGGTATACCTCCTTTGCCAGGATTTTTGTTTACCTGGATCTCTCCAAGGAGCTTCCAGAAGCTATAAACCTAAGTTGGGAAGATGAAGAATGGATCCAACCCATTGACTATGAGAAGATCCCCTTCAAATGTAGACAATGTCATGAGTACGATCATTTGGGACGGAACTGTCCACGGATGGTTGCAAAGCCTGTCCCAGCAGACCATCGCCTGAAGAAAAATGGGACTCTGCCTGATGGCTTCATCCAGGTCAAGAACCGCAAAAGAAGCAGGGTCGGTGGGACATCAAAAGCCAAAAAAGACACGGAGACGTGGGAGACCCGATCCAGGAATGCTTTCGAGGTCCTTGGGGACTCGGTAGAGGTGGCACGCCTAAGGAAAAAGAGGATGTTGCCCAACCCACCAAGGACACCAATGCCCCAGATGGGATGGAAACCCAACAGATGGAAATAGTGGAGGAAGCCGAGAACGAAGAAATGGAACTAGGTGAATTAGATCTGGACGCGATAGAAGCAGAATGTGGAAATAAGGGGAAAGGTTACGTGCCCAGAAGGCAAATCGAGCTCCTCCAAGAGGCAATTATCAAAGCTGGGGCTCATCTGAACCTGGGGATTGACCCAGATCCCCAACCAGGGCATAAGTGAAAACCTCCAGAGGAAGAGCAACGCAGAGGAAGAAAATCAAACAAGCAGTGCATTGCAGAAATAAGTGTCAAACTCATAGAATCAGGACAATACCCTACGATTAGGGTGGCATTTTCTGAAGTTTCCAAAGTTTCCCAATGAAGTTAATCTCCTAGAATATAAGGAGTTGTGGCAATCCCAGGAAGTGGAGGACTCTCAACAGGAAAATAAAGCAGGAAAACCCTGATATCCTCTTTCTCCAGGAAACGAAATGCAGTTTTGAAGGCTTGGAAAAAATCAGAAGTAAAATCTGGAAAGGCAGCCAGGTGATGGCCCTGGATGCTGCTGGGCAATCAGGGGGCATTGCAATCCTCTGGCTCCCCCAGGTGGTTGAGCTCTCAAACTGGAGTGCTAATAAGTTTTCCCTTTTGACACATTTCCACCACCTTGTGTCAGGGGCGAAGGGTCCTCTGGTGAACATTTATGGCCCCAGCAGCTTCCTTGAAAAGCAGACCTTCATTGACTTTTTAGAATGGTCCAACTGCCAAGCGGAGGGAGCCCTATGGGTGATGGGAGGGGATTTTAACTTCATCGCCAACCTTGGGAAAAAAAGGGATTTCGAAGAACTTTGGACAAATTCCAAGAGGCTTTTGGGACCTTCCAAGCTCGAAGCTCGTTTGTGGATATGGAAACTGGTAATGGCTGGTATATGTGGAACAACAAGCATGGGGGCGAACACTTGGTTGCATCTTGCTTAGATAGGTTTTTGGTCTCGGAGTCCATACTCCATGATACGCAAGAAATCATGACAGAGGTGCTCCCAGCGGCAGGTTCTGACCACTGGCCCATCTGTCTCCGTTGGGATTGGTCATGTTCCACTCTGAGGAAACCATTCCGATTTGAACAATTTTGGATGGAGCATAAGGACTTCAAAGATCTTGTGCAGCAGTGGTGGCAGGAGTTGGTCCCCCCCTCAGGCATAGCCATGTACTGCTTCCAACAGAAACTCAAAATGATAAAATCCAGAATTCGTACCTGGAACAAGGAAGAGTTTGGAAACATTTTTGATGACAAGAAAATATTGATTTCTGAACTGGATCAACTCAGTCAGAGAGGAATGACAGATGGATGGGACGAGGACATGCAGAAAAAAGAAAAGGACTTATGGGGGCAGCTAGAGGCAAGGGAAAGACAGGAAGGTATATACTGGAAACAAAAATCCAAGGTCAAATGGCTGCAGGATGGGGAAAAAAACACCAAGTTCTTTCATAATTCGGTCATTCAGAACATGCACTCCTTGAGGATTCAGAAACTTAAAAAGATGGAGGGTGGTCGAACAGAAACATGCAGAGAGATCGAAGAGGAACTCAACCACTATTTTGCAGAGATCCTCAACGAAGATAATAATGACAGGGAGAGAGACATTGCTCAAATCACCCACCTAATCCCACCCTTGGTCACTAGGGAAGATAATGAGACGCTCGTAAAACCGGTAACTCTGCAAGAAGTTGAAGAGGCAGTCAATCAGATGGCTCTGGGAAAAGCCCTTGGTCTGGATGGGTTTACCTCCAACTTCTTCCACTATTTCTGGGGTATGGTTAAGGAAGAGGTTGTGGAAATTGTGGAGGAATCGAGGAAAAAAAAGGGGGTGCTAAAAGCCTTCAATGCAACGTTCCTTTCTCGCATTCCTAAGGAAACAGGGGCAGACCACCTGGACAAGTTCAGGCCTATAGCTCTATGCAATGTGGTCTACAAGATCATCTCCAAAGTCATAGCCAATCGTCTGAAAACTCTTCTCCCCTCTCTGATCTGCCCAGAACAATTTGGTTTTGTTGAAGGGTGCTAAATTCTGGATGGGGTTATCCTAGTTTATGAAGTCCTGCATTCCTTGCAAAGCTTGAGACATCCAGGTATGCTGATCAAACTTGATATCTCTAAGGCCTACGATAAACTAAGTTGGCAATTCATCCGCAGAATGCTGGCAGCCTATGGGTTTTGCCATGACTAGGTGCAATGGGTCATGGGGCTCATCTCCACCCCTTTCTTCAGCATTCTCCTAAACGGAGCCCCAACTTGTCCCTTTCAATCATCCAGGGGCCTCACACAGGAAGATCCCCTCTCCCCTTTCCTCTTTATCTTAATGGCCGAAGTTCTGAGCCGTCTCCTGCAATCCAGGGTGGAATGTGGTAAGCTTCGTGGCATTCGTCTCATGGATACCATGGATGCTCAGACCCATCAACAGTTCGTAGATGATACCATGCTCATGGGGCACCCTTCAGTCCAAGAAGCGAGAAGCTTCAAATCTTGTCTAAATCTCTTTTCCAAAGCCTCTGGACTCGCTGTAAATCAGGCCAAATCCCAAGTCTTTTTCCTCAATACCGCTCCTACCTCTCAAAGGAACATCCTCCGTATCCTGGGTTTCTTGAAAGGTTCTTTCCCTTCAAAATACTTAGGCGTCGCTATGGGCCCACACAAATTGAAGCGTACTTCCTGGCTTGAACTCCTCGACCGAATGAAATAGAAACTCACTAACTGGACTCTCAGACCTCTAAACTTACCCAGTAGATTGGTCTTGATTAAATCTGTCTTACAAGCGATGCCCATATACATGTTTTCTGTCCTCTCGGCTTTGAAGTCCATTCTCCGCGAGATTTGGCGCATCCAACGCATTTTCCTGTGGGGAGGTAGAAAGGATAAAGCTAAATTTGCCCTGGTAAGCTGGGACAACATATGCCAACCAAAGTTGAAGAGGGGGGGTGGGTTTGAGAGATCCGGAAATCAGGGCTGAAGTCCAGGGAGTGAAAGTTTGGTGGAGATGGGTCTCCCATACCACTGAACCATGGGCCCAACTTTGGCGCTCTAAATATGGCCATGACAGGCCCCCATCTCAGCTAATCCGTTTCAACGAAGAACAATAGGGATCCCCTATATGGACGAAGGCCAACGGTGGAAGACAATTGGTTCAAAAGCACAGCTTTTGGCAAATTCATGATGGAAGGAATGCGTGGTTCTGGGAGGACTCATGGAACCAACTCCCCTGTTTGAGCGACATCCCAAGGTGGGCTTCAATTCAGGAATTGGCTAGGGCAAAGGGTTGTTCTCTTGTTCATCACTTATGGCAAGAACAAATCATTAATGAGCGTCGGTGCTGGATATTCATTAATAAACCTGATCAAATTGAGGAGGAAGACTGGGAGACTTTCCAAGAGGAAATGCACAGGCAAAGCATCAAACCCATGGAGGGGCCGGATGTGCTGAGATGGGGATATTCAGACAAAGGAATGTTCAACATTAAGGAGGTGTACAACATTCAAATCAGGAACCGCATCGAGGATGGGGAAACATGGAAGAAGATATGGACCCTAAACTTATGGCCCAAGGTCGCCACCTTTGCCTGGATGATTGTTAAAGGTTGCATCTTCACCGGTGAAAATCTTCGAAAGCGTGGTATCCAGGGACCTTCTCAATGTTGGTTATGCTCTCAGGCGGAGGAAACCACAAACCATCTCTTGGATAGCTGCCCTTTTGCTGTAGCCATTTGGGATAAAGAGGCTATGGGTTTCTGGAAGAGTGACAGGAAAAGAGCCCAGCTGGCGAGAACTTTGATGGAATGGAACCAAAAAACATTCAAAAACAGAATTATCAGGACCATTTGGAATGCCTTACCTGGTATGATCATGTGGTTCATTTGGAAGGAAAGGAATGGCCAAATCTTCCGGGACAAACTCTCCAACCTCGATAAGGTCTAGCAAATGGTGCGGGAAAATATTCTCTCCTCCATCAAAAGCATGCAATGACACGACGAAGATAAGCTCATACTCACAGACGAAATTCATGTTGGCAGATTTTGGGGTTTGGACAAATCCCAATTGGATGGGCTCCACAAGCGTGACAGGATCCTTCAACCTTCTAGCCCAAAATCTTGGTCTCTTCCCCCTCCCCTGGTCTTCAAGCTTAACTTCGATGGGGCCTCCAGGGAGAACCCTGGTGCTGCCGGATTCGGAGGATTATGCAGAGACTCACAAGGAAGGGTTATTTTCATCTTTTTGGGATCCATAGGTTGAGACACCAATAACTCTACTAAACTCGAAGGGATGCTTCAAGGCTTGTATTGTTTGGTGCGCAACAACAGTTTTTCGGTGATAATTGAGGGTGATTCCAGTATCATGGTTCAGATGGCAAGATGGTTAGCGAATGGCCAAGTTAGTGGCCAAATGTCCACTAGCTGGAGGTTAGCCAGCCGCTTGGATGAGCTATGTGGCCCGATCCATGCCCATCCTGTGGTCTCGTTCTGTCATGTAAGACATGACGCCAACAAGGCAGCGGACCTTCTTGCGAACTTGGGGGTTGAGGGGGAGTTGGCACATCAATGGGTCCCGCTTGAGTCCTTCGAAGATAACAAATGGGCTCATAATTGCAGACAGCTGGCGGCGCAGGATCTCGCGGGTGGTACGTAATTGACATGCCCAAACGATGTGGTGGATATAGGTGACAGACGATGCCAGCACACTGTGACAGGCCAACACCAAGATGCCTGAGCATTTTAATGAGGCAATCGATCGATGGCAGGGATGGCTTTCCATGGCCATTATTTTTCTCATTGGAAACGCAGATGAAAAGATGGACAGGGTGAGGAGGGACGGTTGAATTGACAGGGCTATCCTTTTAGTAAGAGCTTCCGCCATGGCGAAGGGTACGAGGGAGGTGGTCTGCACCAGATCAATGATGTCACCCTGGTATGATCCAGATGGGTTAATGATTTCTCCTTTTCCTTCTTATTTCTCGTCCCACTGGTCGAACCGTTATCATCGTTCATTCTTGCTCCTTGCCTTTTGGATCCTCTAGTTTCTTCCGTGGCCCTCTGGTCTAGTCTGGGTGTGGCTCTCTGCCTACTCCTGTCCCCATGCCCTTGCTCATTTTTCTTTTTTGCTGGAAATGGCCCCGCATAGTCAGTTGGTTAAGGGCAAATCCCATGGCGATTCCTCTTCCGAGTAGGGTGCTGCAAGACTTTCCCGCAAGGCTACGAGAGTGCAACTTTAGGACCAAGAAGAGGCTGAATTTTTCAAGGATAATATCCCCTTGAACATCCATCAGGAAGTGGAGGGAAAGGTCGAATATATTTGGAATACCATGAAAAATATGCCCAGGGAATACCTCCATCAGGAAGTGGCGAACTGGGTCTTGGATCCTGGCTCCACTGCGGGGCGTGCTGCAGCTTATGATCGCCTCCTCATGCAGTACTGGGTGAACATGAATATGGTTGGCCATTCTTACATGGAACGGGAAGCAAAGATGGTGGGTGATGAGGAACCAGTGAGGGAATGGAAACACCATAACGGAGAATGCCACCTCATCCACCAGAAGGTTGACGTTATTGCTTCTAGACTGGGTGTCTCATTCTTCGTCGGGGGCAAAGGTACTGACGAGGTGGTTCACCTGAGGGACAACTGCGGACAATGCGGTAAGAAGCAATGAAGGATCTTAACTCCCTCTTTGCCAGTTCAGAACCCCCCTGGTGCAGATACTGCTCCAGCTCAACCAATCATGTCATGTTCTCCCTCGACTTTTCAGAAGATGGAGTGACTGTCTGGGTATACTGTCTATTTCGAAGCACGGTAATTCGGCCTATCAAGTCTTTTAAGTTTTCTCCGATGTTTTTTGTGGCATGTAATGGGACTTCTCCTGCAGCCCAGTTCTTTGCGTATGTATGTCCTGGCTCAGGGTTTTTCATCTCTGTTTTGGAAGGAAAGGGCCTGCATGCCCACTGCTAGTCAAAGTCTCAGTTTTTTTCTAGTTTTTTGGCCTCTGTGGCGCGTGTCCAGCTCTGTGCAGGGCTTCTCCCTACCGTAGAACTGTTAGACCTGGTTTTTATCCCTGCTTTGTAATGGCTTCCATCTGATGTAATATAATGCTTTTATTTACAAAAAAAAAAAACTATGTTTTCAATCATACTAATCATTATTATTTTTATTAACTATTGTTTTTGTTTTTAGGGTTACTTTTTCAATTAATTTAGTCTCTATTTTATTGCATTTATAACATAAATTAATTTAGTCTATAGTTTATTATTTTGATTGAGTTTTATCCATATTAACAAGATTGGGTCTTTGCAGGCGAACGTGGTCAAAAAGTTGTCACATGCACCCATCATTTCTTTGATTTCTATGTACTGATTATAGTAAAATTGTCGTATACTTTTTATCCGCAATCCGGAAAGATAAATTGATAATCAATTTATCAATTTACCTTTCTGCTTTCCGCTTTCCAATGCGGAAAACATAATACTATTCTGAAATTCTGATATTTTAATTGTTATATCTGATGATAAATTATGGCTTTATCGCTTTTATGTTCTTCATTAACAATATTATAACTAATTATTATAATTATAAATAATTCATCAAAGATTTAATTTGAATTATTATAAAATAGATTCTTAACTATGTTTTCAATCATTCTAATCATTATTATTTTTATTATCTATTTTTTTTGTTTTTAGGATTACAATTAATTAATTGCATCGAGCGAAGCGAGGTGCTCTCAAGCCCAGTATGGGGGAGATCATGTCATGTTAGTCAGGTTATGCTAGTCGACATAAATAAAACAATATTAAATATTAAAAAATAAAAAATAAAATGAAAAATATAAATTACAAATCGACTTAAATAAAATATAAAAAAATTGAAACATCCATTTTAAACCCAGATCTATCAAGTACCGAGAGAGATCCAAATGGTAAAAAAATGTACACTTCAAGAAATTGGATCCCTCTCGGTGCTTGATAGATCCAGGTTTAAAATGGCTCTATGCTAGTTTATAAACGTTTTCACAAAATGAATTCACAAATATGTCTGAAGGAATCAGTTTTTATCATTCTGATTTGAGAATTCTCAATTATTGAGTAATCTAAAGTCAAACTTTTCCTACTTTTGCTATGTTTCTGCACTATCACCTCTTTGAAATATTTTAACATTCGTTGTGTAAATATTATAACATAAATAACCATTTGATGTGTAGAATTCGGTGATTGAAATTTGGAATGGATGAGTACACTAATTTATTAAGTGAGAATAAAGCATTGGATAAAGGCTTAGATTATAACAGAAGAAGGAAAAAAATTAGAGACTCCAAGCCTGTATGCAACACAGTGCACCGTTTTAAAAGCTTGTATTCATAATTATACGTTGATTTAAAATAAATACAAACTTATTTGTTTATTTAAAAAGTATTTAAGTACTTGAAGGGGTTGATTTAATAACTTTTTTTTTCTTGATTATTTGTTATGTCAAATTTCTTTAGTATATTATTTAAATTATGAGGTCTAGCTCAATGTGTTAAAAATCCCTCTAAAATTTGTGTTTAGTAATTTATATCAGAAATTCACTTCTCAAAGAACACCGGGAGCTTGGAAGCAACACAAACATAATCCCCTCGTGAAAAATGTTTATCGGGTCCTTAGAATATTATAAATTTATAATGATGAACTAAATATTAACGCCGTGAATGGCATGGAATAGCCCACAAATAACAATTTTTTTTGCAAAACATTTTTTGTAAAATGCACGACTATACAATTTGATCAAATGTATCTAATTTCACCAGAGAATTTAAATAGGAGAAAATCAAATTTATAAAGTCCGATCAACACTATTTTGAGAAAGACTTGTCCGAAAAAGGCTAAATGCTCGCAAAAGAATGACTCCTCTCTCTTACATAGTAATTTTTTTGGCAATTTCTTTTTGTCTTTAGGAAAACTCTGATATTCCTTCGATTGTCTGATTACAAGGTGAGATACAACCACAGGTTGAACATGTTTAGTTTGAAATATTTTCATATTACGAGACCACCATATTCAGTACACAAATTAACCAGGCAATGCTTTGAATTTTTTAACGGCCCTGTTCTCCAGAGCAGAGTAAAGATCAATTTATTCTGTATGAGGAAGTTGATGCTTATGAGAATAATGGGTGTGGTCATGAAGGCCCTTAACAATTACGAGTATATAATATACTTCTTGCAGACAAAAGAAGAGATGATATTTAATCATGCTAAACTGCGCCCCCATCTCGAATTCATAGATAACAAATGGGTTGAAGCTTCCAAGGTATGCACATTACTTCTCTTCTTTCACTTCATGGGAATTGGTAGTGTTTTTTAATGAATGGTGAGATTTTTTCCCTTGGCTTAGTCCTCAAATTGATAAAGTGCTTTTAAGTTTGTTGTTTTCCCATTGTTTTCTGATTTTTCTGTAATGTTCATTAGGCTTATTTCTTTCGTTGTCCAAGATACCCTATTCATGTCCGAAGATTTTTTTTTTAACACATTAGGTCCCAGGATACCCTATTCATGTTCGGAGATTTTTTTTTAACACACTAGGACCAAGTATCCTGTTCTAGGCTGGCATAACTTTAGGTTTGTCCGTGGTCTTTTAAGTGAATTTTACTGTGTTGGGACCTTTGTCAATCAGAACGTTGAGGTTCAGATGTTTTCCTTTATAACAACTATTATTGGTAATCTAGCCAGTGTTATAGATAGGATATTGTTCCTAAGTTGTGAATATTAGACAGGGAAGCAGTCAAGGGGCAGGTTAAGACTGAGTTTAATGATTGTCACAATGCTTTATATGTCATCTTAAATTGCCCAGAGACCTTAAAGTTATTAAGAACACTAAATGATGAATTTTTACTTTTATTAGAAGTGCAAGTGTTCTAGAATGTCTGAGCATGCTCCAGTTTTATTGATATTATATTACATTCCTTTGTTATTCTAGCTGATAACAAACATTAATGGGAGTTGATTATATTATGCTCTGAATTCCTCTTCTTTCTCCTTGGTTGATTTGCTTTTAAATTTATAGAGTTAGGGATCAATGGATGCATAAAATAAAATTATGAAAATAAATGTTTTATGTTAACTAAATGGATAGGAGTTAGTTCCGGGTTGAACCATCCCTCTTCAAAAACAAGATTGGGTCTTTGTAGGCCGGCATGGCCAAAAAGTTGTCACATGCACCCATCATTTATTTGATTTCTAGGTACCGATTATAGTAAATTGTTGTATACTTTTTATCTTCAATTCAGAAAGGTAAATTGATAATCAATATATCAATTTACCTTTCCGCTTTCCGCTTTTTCCACGCAAAAAGGTAAATTGATAAATTGATTATCAATTTACCTTTCTGCTTTCCTCAAGGGGAATACTGTTATGAAAATATGATGTTTCAATGGTTAAATCTGGTGATAAATTAAGGATTTATTGCTTTTATGTTCTTCATTAGCAATATTATAACTAATTATATAATTAGGCTCAGTTGAATTTGTTTTTAGATTCATCACTATTAGACAATATTCCCAAATTTTTGTTAATTACTCCAAAACTGCTATAAGCATCGTCATAACTCAGACTCTCTTTTATAGCCTGGTCTCCCAGAGCTAAGATGAAGTTTGTAATACCTATTAATATTTTACTATGTTTCTCTCCTAAGCATTAATTTAAGGTTACCTCTCTTATTTAAAAAATGGTTTAAATTAATATTATCATATATAAATAAATTAACTTCATTTCAATAATTTAGCTGGGATATGTGACTTCAATGGAGAGAAACCATGACTAAGTTTAATCTTCTGCACAAGGTTCAAATTAAAATTCATTAAATTCAATGAAGAGAAGCTAGAACTAAGTTTAATTGTCTGCACACGAGCTCATTTATTAAGTTTTATTCCACATTGAATATTTTACCTTTTTGCTTATTTTTACAAAGAGAAGCCACAACTAAGTTTAATTGTCCCAACAAGAGCTCATTTATTAAGTTTTATTCCACATTGAATATTTTACTTTGTTTTGCTTATTTTTACGAAAGTTTTCTGCAAAATATTTTTCAATTTAAACACTTTACATTGCTTTCGACATATGCTAACCTCCCCATTCAACATTTCACTTATTTACGAATGCAAAGTGTGGAGGTGCAGAAGATATATCTATGCAAAGCAGAGTGTGTAGATATCATCGTAGCAAAAGGCTCCACACTAAAATTAAGGCCATTAATCAACCATGTTTTTAGTTAAACATAGGCACAAAAGCACTTAGTCCATTTTATATAATTATTTTTTATAAAAAACATTACTACTTAGTCCAAATTTTGCTTCCTGCAATAGCCTGCATTTTCTCTCCGGTTATTTTTCTTCTTCTTGCAAATCGTACCAATTTAGAGGCCAAAATCTCCGCCAAATTTAGAGGCAGACTGATCAGATTCTCCCAAATTTAAATTGTATAAAATTGCGAAAAGAAAAATCAAAGTTCCGATTTCCACATTCTGCAATGCGAAAAGCAAAAATTCGGAAATAAGATAATAAAAAAATATGAGACAATGACTTTTCCGATTTCCACTTTCCGAAGTGTGGAACATGAAAATCGGAAGTTACAAGTTCGTAATAAAATTTTATGTATTTCCGACTTCCGCTTTCCATAGTGCGGAATACGGAAATCAGAAAAGTCTTTGTCTCATAGCATTATATTAGAAATAGCGTTAATTTTCCTTTTCTGCTAGGATTTCTGTGAAATATTTTGTTTTCTCTTTGCCACCAATGTTTTTGGTAAATCTAGGTCTCTAGTTGAAGCTTATATCCTTTTGTAACGAGGCTCTAAAGCCATGAATTTTAGTGCTACGCATTGGCATATATATACATGAACCCTAAACTTTTAAGGTTACCAGGGATCAAAAAATAGGTGCAAGCCTCCACTTTGCAAAATCTGAGGTTTAAGACTATCAACATTGTTTCATCCTTTATTCCTCAGCGTTAACCACTTACAGATGTAACGAAAGTTTCTTCAACTCTACTGTAGGATGTAAGAGCAGTTCTCTTCTCTCCACATGCTATTAACATTTCTAAATAACATTATAAAATACCCAATATTTAAAAAAATATGTATAAACTTGCGTAGTGAGGATTGGTAGATTACAAATGGTAGTCTTGTCTTGCAGCAGACCATTTCAGTCAAAAGGTAATTAGCAGTACACATGTCCAGAAAAGAGATAAAAAAAGGGTGTTGTATATGAAGCTGCAGTGCAGACCATGTTGAATGCTCTTCTCATCAAGTCCCAACATGTGAATCATTGACCTTGTTTGGATGGTGTATGCTTTCCAAATCAATTTGTTTCAATTCAGAAACTTTGTGTTGAATCCAGATCAATTTGTTTCAAATGGAAAATTTGTGCCAATTCAGCTAGGCTGGACAGCCGAAGTAAATAGCTGGCTGCCTAAAATTATGTCTTGTGTAGAGATAACCAATTATTTCTGATTCTTGGAAAACGGCCTTCACTTTGTTGAACCATTCAATTTCTGTTTTGTTGATCCCATCTTAATCAAATCATTGGTCATTGTTTTCTTAAACTTTCTACTTCATACATTTTAATTCCATTTTTATCAGATCTGCATGGATTCTTTAATCCCTCCATCAGCTACACCTGTGTTGTGACAACATCCTCCTTTACAATGGAAAATTGTTACATCGCTGGCAGCAGCAAAAATGGTTTTCTATCCTTGTTATACCTACTCTTGTACCCACACCTACACCTAGCTAGAATTGATTTTTATTATTCTATGCTATGTCGATAGTTGATTTTTATGACCATTCAATTCGATGTATTTCACCTCCATTTTACCAAGTGCTCACCTACCTGTCTTATGCCTCTTCCCATCTTGTTAACTTAAGAGCTCTAAAAATTTATGTTTCAGAAGATATTATGCATAACTTACTATATAAGAATAGTAATCCATATATAGTTGCAAATGGCCAAACTTTCTAAGCTTGTTATTGAAATCTTGATTTTTTTCTCAAGGAATATGAAAAATAAAGGATAGTTACTAGCAAAATATTCACTGATGTAATGGAAAATGTAACACATACTAATTGGCAGTATGGTTTGTTTCATGGGGTGGAAAATGATGCCTCAGTAGGTCTTGATGTTGGACTACCACTTGTGCATATGCCAGCATAATGTCCTCCTAGCTGAGAAACAACTGCTTTATATATGTTTGTAAGACATAAAGAGAACTGTTTGGGGCTACTGAAAATGGTTTATAATGTCTATTTATAGCTCATGATTGAAGATAATGGGAGAAGTGTTTATATTAAACTTGAGGTCCTGAATGAAGTAGCTTCATGATTGAAATGATGAAGTTGAGCACAAAAAGCCGGCTAGGTGTCTATGATTCAATGTCAGTTCGATTTTGAAGTTTAGAATGTTTTGTTTTTACATTAACCAGCTAAAAAAACTCATGAAAACTGCCACATCACTGAAGCTTCCTAACTCCAAACACGCCTATGGAACAGACCGAAACGACTCGGAAAGTGGCTGAGACCAAAATAGTTGTCGAAATGGAAATTCTTACAATGTTATAGTTAAATCTTGTGGAATTTTACTTAATTTCTCAGGTAGATCCTGGAAATGGAAATGAGTCAAAGTGGCAAAAAAGGTAACGCATTTTGAGCCTAAAACTTTTCCTAAAGGCGGTGGAAACTCGAGATAAGCTCAAACGTGCTCCCTAGAATCGCATGAAACTATGGTTTCTGGAAGCTTTGATGAAAACAAGACTCTTTGGATTTAATCGGTTAAATACACGTTTTGAAAACACTCAGGCTTTATTATGTCTGTTCGCATTCTTTCTGCGTAACTTCTTCCTCCACCATGTCCATCCCTATTTTTAACTTGTTTCAAAAAGAGAATTATCAAGCTTTATTCTATCTGTTCATATTATTTTCATGTAACTTCTTCCTCTTTGAGTGACAATGTCTTTTTCTTCTTCTTGCAAATCGTACTAATTTAGAGGCCACAATCTCCACCAAATTTAGAGGCAGGCTTATCAGAAATAATGCAAAGGAAGTTTAAACTAAGGATGGACTTGGTGGAGGAAGAATTTACACGGAAAGAATATGAACACACAGAATAAAGCCTGACCGTTTTCAGAACGTGTATTTAACTGATCAAATCTCCATGCCACCTTCTCCGATCCCCACCGGATCACAAGATATAATAACAGGAAATTTTAACCATGGGCGTGATGTACCTACCAAAATATTCTTAAATTGTTACTCTGTAAAAGAAATTTTAACCGAAAATTTTAACCATGGCCGTGCTTCCTGCAATAGCCTGCATTTTCTCTCCGATTCTTTTTCTTCTTCCTACAAATTGTACCAATTTAGAGGCCAAAATATCCACCAAATTTAGAGGGATACCTATAAAAAAGAACACAGAGCGAGTTTAAAATAAGGATGGATTTGGCGGAGGAAGAAGTTACATGGAAAGAATACAAACAGATAGAATAAATCCTGAGCATTTTCAGAACGTGGACTTATCTCCCTACATGCTAGGAGAAAGTGATTACAACTGACTAAAGGCACATGCATGAAGTGCATATCCCTAAAAAAATCAAGAAGAGCGTTGATGTCTCATAATAACTAAAAAAGAGGTGCATGGAGTCCCTGAACTATGGTGGAACTATGGAGTAAACTTCCCATATTCACTCCACAACCCTAATTTGCAATGTGGGACCCTGAAACCAAGGAAAATAATCCCTAATTGAAGGAATTTTCATTCATATTCCAAAATAGACTTCAAGAGCTGAATAAAAGTTAGATAAGGATGTTTTAGGACCCTAAAGCTTACTAGGAAGTTCCAAGTTGACTCAAAGGGCCAAATTGAATGGGATTTGGCCCAATAGGCTCATGAGATCATAGCTTAAGTCCCTAGGTAGGATAATGAAGCCATGGACAAGGTTATTCTACTCTAACACCCCCCCACAATCCAAAATAGATGGAATAAATGTAGAAAATGGGTCCTGACAATTTGCAACCATGTAGGAGGGATAAAAAAAATGGAAATAAAAAAGGTATGTAGAATCTTATGTCGAGACCCATTTTCTCTAAAACTGAGCAGGAGAGAAAAATGGAAAAAAAAAACATAAAAGAGAATGAAAATGAGAAGGCTAAAGATCCTGCTCAGAAGGGTCGCCTTCAATTTCAAGGCAATTCATAACTTGGTGAACTGCTTCTCGATGAAGGGATTTACAAATATCCCTAGAAAATTTTGTGAACTTTTCCTTCTCTTAGAATGCATGTGATCCTATTCATGACATCCAAACACTTTGAAGTGATTGAATGATGATTCTTGAACATTCCCTGCTTTGAATGTTGGAAACCCCTTGAATATTTTGGGTGAAACTTGTTAAATTGTAGGATAAAAAGTTGTATATCTAAAGAATGAAGAGACAATATGGAGGTCTTCTTTAATGAGAACCTGATTTGGGACAAGTTATCCTATAGATTTTAAGTATGAAGAGATATTATGGAGGCCTTCTTCAATGAGAACCTTATTAGGACAATTTCTCGAATAGATAGTAAAAAATTGTTTATCACCTTTTCTTCTGGGATCGTAAAAGGGTCTTCCTCAACTAAGTGGTGGATTAAAATTGGTGCATCTCCCATCGTGGTAGGGTTTGTTCAAGGCTCAATGAATGTGAACATGTCATCATAGGCCATATGTTGCAAAGCTTCTAGGGTGGCTCTTTCAAACTGTCAATGGATTTGAATATTTCCTCATAGGGCATGCGTTGTGAAGATGTTGTGGCCTCTTTCAACATTAAATAAGATTATATCCCTATAAAAACCAGTATATCGACTTGTTTAGAATCCCTGCATCTCTGATACCATGTATAATTTGATCATGTAGATCTAGATACTAAGTCACATAGCAATATTATGAAAGATATCAACAATCTAACAAAATTCATTCAATACATGTGCTAAACATTAATCATTACACAAAAGAAAGAAGTCAATTAACAAGAGAGATTGTTGTATTACATTAAGCTTCAATGAATGAAGGTAAAAAATGTTGGTGTGTTTCCACCTTCCTTCCATTTGTATTCTTTCTCCTAGTCATCATTAAGGGGGAGTGTTAGAATATGTAATTATGACTTATGTGATATATTGGTAAAATATAATTTAAAAGCATAAAGTAACTCTAGTATTTTAAAATAGAGTTATCCCACATGCATCATTGTAATTATATCATTTGTAACCATTCTCTATATAAAGAGGTGGAAATTCATTTATCACACGTGTTATGAGATGTCTTGTAATCCAAACCTTTTGGTATATAAGAGAGGTGAAGGAGACCCTTTTGGGTATGTGTTGATTGTATTTCATCACACATCACATGTTGTGTATTTCATTTGTACACACATGATTGTGATAGGATTAGGTGATGGATCTTGATGTGATGCATATGTTAGGATTGTTGGAATATTGTGAACATATGAAATAATATCATAACACATTATAAACTATGGAAAGTGTTACTAGTTTATCATTCTATCTACCAAGCAACATAAAATATGAAATAAAATTGGAGAAAAGAGAAAAACAAGAGAACAACGACATACATGGTTCACCCAATATGGGCTACATCCGTAGGAAGGGTTGCATATTCCATTATTATGAAAATAGATCTCCAAGATTACATGACATCTTCACATATGCATCACATAAAGATCCATCACTTAATCATGTCACAATATTGTGTGTACAAATTCCATACACAACATGTGATGTGTGATGAACTACAATCAACACATACCCAAAAGGGTCTCCTTCGAATCTCTTATATACCAAGAGGTTTGGATTATAATACATCCCATAACACATGTGGGATACATGAATTTCCACTTCTTTATATAGATAATAGTTACAAATGGTATAATTACATTGATGCATGTGAGGTAACTCTATTTTATAATATTAGAGTTATTTTAGGTCTTTAAATGATATTTTACCAATATATCACATAAGTCATCATTACATATTCTAACACTCCCCCTTAATGATGACTGGGAGAAAAAATAGAAATGGAAGGAAGTTGGTAACACACCAACACCCCCCTTGATGACAACTTTCAGAATGATCCATAAGATGCGAATAAAAACACAGTTCGCCTCATGGAATTAATGAAGACAACATCTGTTTCTCATGAAACTACATATGAACCAAGTTGTATAATGAACATTTGCACAACACAATAGTGTATGGCCAAAACAAAAGAACATGTGGTTGCAAACTCATCACAACCTGTAACTCAATTGACAGCTGAAAGAAATCTGCAATAGACTGCATGATGAATACAAGAACCTTGGATTCATACACCAAAACAGACTTCATATATCTCTCACTGAATATTACATTATGAATACAAGAACCGAATGGTCTATCCATCGAAACATGAGCCAAGTAGACGGTCTTCACAGCCTAGTGGAAAGATGCATGAACAAAAGAAGATGGATGTCCATCATAGGAAATTACTGGAATGTGGTGATATAATATGATAAAATTAAAACATTACATTCCTTCTTAACATTAGCCATCTTTGTTGCAGTCAAGGATAAGTTGAAAAGAGGAACAATGTTGAAAAGCGAGATATCCACAACCATCATATGCTTAAACAAAGAAGGAATAGCAGAAGCAAGATATCCCACAACATAGATAGCTAGTATGCACAAAATGACTTTCAAGAGTAAAGCATACAATAAACATGTCAATCCCAAAAAGAAGAAGAGATGATAAAATGACATTGCTCAAGAACATATAAATAATAGGAATTGCATCTATGCTATCGCTTCTATGCAAGACCATATAATTGTTTAGCAAAATATTATGAAAAAGGACATGACATGATATAATAAATAGAGGAGCATAAACATGAGTGAGCATAATAGATACCAAGATAAAGTAATGAACCAAGATATCACTTAAATATATGAAAAATATAGTCATCAAGTAACTAATATTAAGCATAGGTTCATTTCTTGTTAACAACTTGTTAATATGCAAGAGATGAATTCCTTGAAAATGCCAATGCCTCCATAGGGAACATTAGAGACAAGAAACACATGTCAAGTAGGAACAAGACATATAATAGATCTCCATATAGGAACGTTAGAGTCAAGTAGGAACAAGACAACCTCTATAATCATAAGAACAAAAATCCCAATGCAACAAGAAAAAGGTGTTCATGACAAATATTTCAAGATTATAAGATTGCTCAAAGCCATATAAATACTGAGTAAAAAATAATCGAAATAAACATGGCATGATATATAATAATACATAAATCAAAATGGTTAACATGATCAAAGTATAACAAATTAGTATCAAATCACGATATCATTTATAAAACTATGAAATGACAAGTCACTAATAATCATAATCATGCGTTCATTCCTTATTGACATCATGTTAATATGCAAGAGATGAAATGCCCTTGAAATGTCAATTATTTCGTATAGGAACATTAGAGACAAGAAACACATGCCAATGCTTCCATATAGGAATGTTAGAGACAAACAATATAGGAAAAATATACAATCTCTGCAATACATGAAAAAGAAACTATACCCCAATTAAAGAACTTATGACAAGCCACAAATATGATATCAGATAAATTCAAAGAAATAATTTTACTCAAGAAATTAATTAGCAAGAGCATATAATTATCATAAAGAGCATACTTATAAAAACAATGATTTTTTTACACAAAGGTCAACAGTAAACTATAAATAAAACAAATAACACTACAACAAATCCTGGAATTAGCGTCCCTTTTTAGTGTTTTTTTTTTTACATTGAGTGGTCAAACTAGACGCTAAATGGGACGCATCATGGACAAAACTTAAAGCGTCTAAAAAAACGGGTTTTTTTTCTTCCTAGATAGCATCCTTTATGACATCCAAAATAGTGTCCATTTTTGTGCTTCCAGAATAACGTCCAACTTTGCTTCCTAAACAACGTCGAGGTTTGCTTCCTAAATAACGTCGTATTTTTCTTCCTAAGGAGTGTCTGCTTTTGCTTCTTAAATGAAATCCTCGTTAGCGCCATATTTTCATCCTTAATAGCACCATGTTAGCATCCAATATTGCATCCATTTTCGCTACCACTTTAGCGTCCCATTTTGCACCATGTTTTACTCACGTTT
>LPNX010309424.1:423221-510508 GCA_001517045.1 Pseudotsuga menziesii | reverse complement strand
TTAATATTAATTACACATTATAATTATTTTAATATGCTAAAGATATGTAAAATGTTATAAATTAAAGTTAAGATTTTATCTATGACTGAAAATTAGAGATATTTGCCTTATGAATTGATAGTCAAATCATTTCTATCATGCATTTCATTTGTTTATATTTTTTTTTTATATCGCGTTAACATAACAATAATATTAATTTTACAATAAATTTACATAAAATTGTTAATTTTAATATATAATTTTAATTCATTATAAAAATTCAATAATTTAATATATTAAGACAAGAAAAACCATAATGTTGTCTTAACTCATTTATAATTATTTATAATTATTGATGACAAATAATTCTTAAAATTGTAGTTTACATATTTATTAGATTAATTAATTTATAATATTAATTAATCATTATAAATATTTTAATATGCTAAAGATATGTAAAATCTTACAATTAAAGTTAAGATTTTCTTTATGACTGAAAATTAGAGATGTAAAATGCTATAAATTAAAGTTAAGATTTTTTTAATGACTAAAAATTAGAGATGTTGAAATAGTATTGGCTAAAAAAAAAGTAGTAATTTTATTTCAGATATGAACAAAATTACATTAGCATATGTATAAAAGGTAGATAAATACCTCATACATTGTCAACAAAAGACAATTTAATGTTTCCACACAAAACTGTAGATAAATGCCTCATATATTGTCAACAAAAGACAATTTAATGTTTCCACACAAAAAAATTTACATCGGGTAGAGTATTCACAAATTAATCTAAACAAGATTTAGCCACAAAAAAAAATAGATTACATATATCATATATCAATAAAGATATCCACAAAAACTTTGTACATTAATCATGTTCAAAACAACAAGCTATAGAACATGATAGTAACTATAAATGCCAGCCAAATCTTGTTCTAAAATCTTCCAAAGAGCCAAAGAGGAGCTGCGTGGCTTCCTTGTAAATCCTATCAGCCACCTCCATTCCATTCCCCTATTATCTCGAAGGGCACTCGGACTGCTTGGCAATTTGGATTTCTCTCTAGTGTAGCCTCAATAGCTTCCTGTCTCACAGCATCATTCTCAACATTATTACAACAATTGAGGCAATTGCAACCATCACAATAAGTTCCAGATGCAAAGTATTTGCAATACAATTTTAGACAATGTGAGTTCTTGCAATTGCATTGTTTTGATTTTTTTGGAGTGCCTTCCTTCAAGTCAAATGTTGCTCTTGGCCTTTGTGCCCTTGGAGATTATGGTTTTACAACAACTGTCGCCCTCAGCGTAGTTTGCAATGGGGGCTTTGGAGAATCTGAAGATAAGGCCAGGGCACAGGCACCTCCATAGAATGATGTAAAATCTAGATGCCTGACAAGCTTTTTTGCTGGAACATCCCCCTTGCTTCTGTTGTTGAACAGAAGAATCCCCCAATTGCTGCAGAACCATCGTTCTTTCTGCAAGATCCGTCCCCAAGCCTTTATAAATCGCAGAGATCCATCTTCAGCAAAAGACTGAGCTCCTGCAAGATGGGATACACAATTATAAGAAGTAATAATCAACACAATACAATTTCATGAAACTAAGGAAAAATATAGCAATTGATTATACAAATAAACTTAAAACCTCCATTAGCGTAGGGCCAAATTGATCCAATAGTCACACCTGCATATTCTTATTCTTTGCACATATGTATCAAGGGAAAAGAGAAAATGAAATAGAGGAAAACGAGTTTTTTTTGTTGATGTTTCTAATTATAAAAAAATTAGTAACTAAGTAATTTTCCTTTATTATATTGATGTTTCTAAAACATTTATAAACCAATTATATAATATTTCTAATATTGATAAAACAAAAATCTTATGGTATAATGGAAATAGATAATTACAATTTAAGAAATAAAAAAACATTAATAATTAAATACTAAAAAATTTAACATTTTGATAATAAAAATGATAACCAATATATCTTATATAATTTTAAGTAACCATTTATAAAAAAACAATTTGTTCAATGTAGAGATAACCATAGTGAAGTTCAATAATACCATTACACAATATCATGAAATATTTTAGCTTTGAATATATGTAAACATTTTCATTATAAACTAATTTAAATATGATTCATAACATACTAATATGATATAATTTATTTTTAGATCTTACATTTCATAAAAGCAGGGATGATTTTAGGGAACCATACTTATTTAAAAGTGTATAAATGTTGGCGAATATTACCAATTCTTAAAACGCCAACTATAAAATGATTGGTGATATTTTTCAAAAAATATTTTAATTTCCAAGGATTTTATATCGTTTATATAATAATTTGGTGATTTTTAGGGTGAAAATTGGGCGAAATAGGGCTTCAAAAAATGCATAATGGCGAATCTTTTTGGGAGAAAAACATGGAAAAATAGCCCACTGGGCTAAAATTCGCCCCTAAAATTATCCCTGCATAAAAGCTTAATGAACTATTGTTAATAGTTGAATATATTTATTTTTATATTAACATTTAAAAAATGTAGAATTGAAGATATGTTTTAGATGGATATATTTATTTTGTATATTAACATTTTTTTAAAATGTATAGTTGAATATATGTTTTAGTTGAATATAATTTTTTTTTTATATTTTGACATTTGAAAAAATGTATAGTTGAAAATATGTTTTAGATAATGATTAAAATAATGAGCAATCAAATAGACCTATTTTTTTAAAGGTTTGTTTTGTGGTATTATTAGAAGTATTTTTGTGAAAATGGAAATAAAATTTATCCAAGATACTTTTATCCCAAAGAAAAGGTAAGATAGGATCTACAAGATTGATCATTTTTAATTTTTTTACAAATTAATTAAGTTATTCTAATTATAACTACTTAATGGTGGATTTATCGTATTGTATTTAGTGAGGGATCAAATATCTTAGGTACAACTGTGTCTTCAAGTTTTTGCAATGTAAAAAATGGTTGCACCTTAGGTGATTCTATCCTTCTTGAGATGTGATAGATCTAGAGTTAACATGGAACTAAGTAGTTTTTTTTTAAATCCATCTATATTGAGGACATAGAGGAATAAAAACAAAACTAAAATACAAATCTAACAATGTTTAAAATATAAAGATTAAGAGGGATATATGCTAGGTTATTTTATTACTATATAGTATTATTATTACACTTGATAAACCTAGATACATACTCATTACTCAATGTAAGGAGAATAACGAGAAATGAGGGAAGTGGAACCTAAAACAAAATCTATGTGTCCATACATGATGCATATGTGGTAGTTATGTGATAGTCACACCATTCTATAATAACAATATTATATGTTATAGATTTTATGTGCAACCATTCATGGGCTCAAGTTCCACCAAACTATATTGTAGAGAAGGAAAAAGAATTCACATACGAGTGTCTATGTAAATAGGGATTCTACGCAAAAATGGTGGTTGATTACTCTTAAAATAGAGTTGTACCACCGTGTAAATGGAACTAATAGCATTACTGATATGAAACCGATACCCTCAAGGGGCCATGTGTGGTTGGTGGATACAATCTTCTTAGGATTAGATGGCTAGAAGATTATTTTTGGGACAAAGGATCAAGTTTCTTCCTATGACCATGTCTAAGGACCCAAGGCCCCAAGACATGGAGACATAATGCCATGAATATCTCTATGAGGTTATGCATGGTTCTTAGATACATTTTTCATGGCTATGGATGCCTTAATGATTTTTTTAGGGCCAAATTAATTGTATTATTCCCTAGAACATCATTCCTAGGCAATGAGACATGTAGATACTACTAAAAAGGACACGATGCAATTGGTATCTCAATCATAGGAAAATTATACCCTCGGGATGCCATGTGTTGTTTCTTAAGGTTATTGTTTCATCTCTATATGAATAAATTGTTCCTTTAGGGCTTCATTCAAGTATCCCCCCTTGATAATGTCCATGGCCCCAAATTACCAATACTTGGATACATGGCACCATGGATACTCTTGTGAAGTCATATGTGGTGCTTGAGGAATTTATCATGTTTGTAGATGTTTCAATGGTTTCTTTAATTCCAAAGGCATCATATTCTTCCATATAACAACATCCTCAATAACGGAGTCATGTGTGTACTACTCAAAACCACCTAATGGTAATTGCATCATCAATCGTAGGCCACTTATACCCTTAAAAGGTTATTTGTGGTTGGTGGAAGGAACATTCTTAGTCAGTAATGACTACAAGATTCCTTTAGGGCCCAAGGTTCATATGTCCTCCATTAACCATGTTGAAGGACCCAAGACGTAGATACATAGTACCATGAATCCCCTTATGAAGTCATGCGTGATGCTTTGATACATTGTTCATGGATTTTGATGCATCAATGATTTTCTTATGTTCAAATGCATGGTCTTATTCCTTACAACATAATTCCCAAGGCCATGACATGTGCACATACTAGTCAAAGCCATCTAATGGCACCAACATCCTCAATCATTGGCTAATATTACTCTTAGGAAGCCATGTGTGTTTGGTGGAGGAAACCTTCATAGCCTTGGATACCTAGAAGATTCCTTTAGGTCCCAAGATTTATGTCTCCTACATTGATAGTGTCAAAGGAACTAAAGATACAAGACTTGCATACATAGCGCCATGGACACCCTTGTGAAGTCATTCATGGTTATTTGAGGCATTGTTCATGGACATGTGTGCCTCAATGTATTCTTTAGGGCCTCAGTCATTTTCTTCTTCCCTAGAATTCCATTCCTAATGCCCTAGGACACCTACATAAGGATATTTATTTCTTCCTATGACTCCAATTGAGGACTTGAGATCCATCCCACTATGCAAAAACGCTCAATTGTGCATATATCCAACTTTTATCACATATATCCACTTTAAAGGGTGTATTTTATGTTTCATGGTTTTGATCATTTCCCATTATGTTAATGATCTTATCTTAGTGTATAATATTATCTTATTGAGATCCATATGCGATCAATCCTAATCCATCGTCGGGATATGTCCTTCCTAGAATCTTTTTGTATTTGAATATTGGTTCATTGATTTTCGAATGAGATCTTGACACCATCCATTTCAGCTGTTAAACCTTAGTTCGTAACATCATCTGCATCAATTATGAATCAAGTCATGAGTTTGAATACATCATATTTGAAACCATGAGGGGCCTATTCTTTTCTTCATGTCAAGATTCCAAGGACAATATAAACCCTCAACACCACATTCCCCTCGCCTTCACTCTGTGCTACCCTGCTAAAGTCCACGATGACAGTGTTGAAGACCACAATGCCAATAGCAAGAAATCGTGAGGGTCTGGTCTTTTATCCATGCAAAGATTCCAAGGATGATATAAACCCTCAACACCACATTCCCATTGCATTCACTATGTGCTACCCTACTAAATTCGATGACGACAAGATTGAATACCACGATGCTAATCACAGGTAGTTTGACATGTTTTGGCGCCTACATATGGATTTTTAGTTTTTTTTAAATTGGTGTAAAATGATTTTTTTCAAATTTTAATCTAAGGTGAATAGATGATAAAAAAAATGAGTACTAAATGACACATGGATGGAATGCACACATTTTATTTTTTAGTTTTTCAAATTTAATGTAAAATGATTTTTTTCAAATTTTAATCTAAGGTGAAGAGATGGATGAAAAGAGTGAGTACTGAACGACACATGGATGGAAGGCATGAAATATGAATTAAAATATTTTCATAAGTATTTTAAATGACACATGGATGGAATGCATGAAATATGAATTAAAATATTATCATAAGTATTTTTCTAAGGAGATGAATCAAATAGATTATTTGGCTTAGCTTAGACACTAAATGTAAAAAAAAATCACTTGTTGTAGCTTGTTTGAATGAGACTTTAAGGAAAATTGTTTCTATAACTTTCCATCTCCTAGTATGGTACACCATAATATGGATTTGTAAGATTAATCATTTGTGTAGAACAATGATGAATAGATTTCTAACCCTAAAGAGAAATGATAACTTTTTCTTAAAGCTCATCAATTTCCATAAATAAATATTTAAGGGGGCGAGGAATGCTATTTAAAGTAACCTTACAGTGACGTTAACATAGACAATGAACTACAACCAATTGTACTATTTTCCTAGGCATCATAACGGTGGCCCTTCAATGAATAACCAATAATAATGGAATTTCATGACATGAACATCTTATTTAGGAAACTCATATGGCCTTAGACCCTATGCGGCCTTAAAGTGCATGGTCAAAAGTCACCACACATACTTATGAAATTAATTTTGGCTTATATGTGTTGCATGGTCACCATTACAAGTTTTCATGCACTGATTATGGTTCTTGATGGCTTAAACATGGTCAAAGGAGACACACCAATTTCTTATGGTCTAAAAAAGGATTTTAGTGCTCATGGACCATGCACTTTGTATGAAACCACCATGAAATCCTTGTAAAGAGAATGTTTGTCCTAGATGTATTGGATTTGCGTCCTTGTAATGAAGATGATTATTGAGGCCCTAGATGTCGTATTAGGAAGATCAATGTCTTAGGTTTTTGGAGGCTATTCTTGGCATTTTATGGGATGTTTTTTTGGACTCTAATTGGGAAGTTAATTTGGATGCTAATTGGGATGATAATTTTGATGCTAATTGGGATGCTATTTGAGACGTTAATTGGGATGCTAATTAGCGTCAACTTTTAAAATGGGACGCTAATTGGGATGCTAATTGGGATGCTAATTGGGACTTTAATTGGGATGCTAATTGGGACGCTAATTAGGATGCTAATTGGGATGCTAATTACCGTCCAAAATAGCACCAAATTTTAAAAATGGACGCAAATAATGCCATCAAAAGCGCCATCCCGTGGAAAAGCGTCCACTTTGTCCAAAAAATGACGAAAAATACACTAAAAGTGATAGTGGACGCTAAAAAGGAAGCTAAAAGAGACGCTAATAATAGGGTTTTCTTTTAGTGTAATGATCACAAGATAACATGCATAGAAGCATCATTGTCATTATTAAAAGAGTGAGACCATATTGAGCAAACAATTGATCAAATAAAACAATGATACCACTTATAGATATGAAAATATATCCATCAAGCAAATAATATTTAAGCATGGGTTCATTTATTGATGTCACCATTACCATACTAAATATCCACCCCCTTGAAAATGTCAAAACATCTTCCACATAAAGAAGGTTAGAGACAAGTAAAATAGGAACAAGACAACCTCTATAAACATGATGAATAAGAACAAAAACCCTAATGAAGAGAGATCAAGAAGCTTGTCACAATAATTTCGGGATAATAGATGAATAAAAATTGAATTTTTTTCACCAAATCCGAAGCCCAACAATTGCTAAAAGACAAATCTGTAACTCTACAGTAGAAAAAAAACGACAAAAAACAACAAAAAAAATAAAATGACCATAACTTAGTTAGTATTTCCTAGAAATTTTATTATAACCTGTTTTCAGAATTGGAGAGTCATTTTGCATCCACATACGCAAACATAACATAAACCTAGGACTCAATCAAAATATATTCGCTCTAGAGTCCACGTAGCCGTCACAAAAAATTGAAAAATAGTTGATTTAAAAATACCGATATCTCCACCGTCCAGACTCCAAATAAGATGATTTTTTTTAATTGAGTATGTTTGAGAGAGAAACTTAGATATGCGATTTGTTTCTTCACAATATGCACATAAAGTGTCAAAAAATGATCTAAAAGTTACCGCCCAATTTTACCTTAAACACTTCTCCACAAGGGTTAAGGTTTGAAAGAAAAAAAATTAAATATGTAGAATAAATCCCAGATCTAAAATATTAACACAATATAAACTATGGAAAGAATTACTTGTATATGTTTCTATCTACCAAGCAACATAAAACATGAAATAAAATTGGAGAAAAGAGAACAACAAGGGAATACTAACATACGTGGTTCACCCAACATGGGCTACATCCACTGGAAGGGTTGCATCTTCCATTATTATGAAAATAGATCTACAAGATTGCATGGCATCCTCACTACAATATTGTGAACATATGAAATAATATCATAACACAATATAAATTATGGAAAGCATTACTAGTATATCCTTCTATCTACTAAGCAACATAAAATATGAAATAAAATTGGAGAAAAAAGAACAACAAAAGAACACCTATATACATGGTTCAACCAATATGGGCTACATCCATGGAAAGGGTTGCATCTTCCATTATTCTGAAAAAAAATATATCTTCAAGATTACATGGCATCCTCACATATGCATTACATCAAGCTCCATCACCCAATCATGTCATGACCATGTTTGTACAAATGACATACAAAATATGTGATGTGTAATGAACTACAATCAACACACACCCAAAAGGGTCTCCTTCACCTCTCTTATATACTAATAGGTTTGGATTAAAATACATCCCATAACACATGAGATAAATGAATTTACACTCTTAGAGAATGGTTGCAAAGGATATAATCACAATGATGCATGTTGGATAACCCTATTTTATAATATAAGAGCTATTATATTCGTTTAAATGATATTTTACCAATATATCACATAAGTCATCATTGCATATTCTAACAAAAAGTATAAATAGGAAAGGAAATTTGAGTAGGTCAAGGAGACAGTTCAAATTGCTCATGCACTGGATGAGATGCTATTATGCTTAACTAGATCCATAATAGCCAGACACACTCTCCAAAATTATTTAACCAATCCATGACTACACTACGTGGGCATAGCTCCCTACATTCTAGGAGCAACTGATAGAAGGCACATGCATGGGGTGCACATCCCTAAAAACACTCAAGGAGGGTGCTACTATCCCCTAATAGTTAAAAAATAGGTGCATGGAGTCCCTGAATAGTGGAGTAAACTCCCCAAAATCACTCCACAACTCTAACTTGCAATGAAAGACTCTAAAATCAAGGAAAACAAGCCTTAATTGAAGGAATTCACCTCCAGGTTCCAAATTAGACTTCAAAAGTACAAAAAAAGGTAGATAAGGATGTTTTAGGACCCTAGATCTTAGTAGGAATCTCTAAGTTGACTCAAATGGCCAAATTGAATGGTATTTGACCCAATAGACTCATGAGATCATATCCTAAGTCCCTAGATAGGATAATGAAGCTACAAAGAGTGTTATTCTACTTTAACAGGTTAGATTCAATAATCATGATTGATGGTTTATCCCATTTACCATCCATGGATCATGGGGAAGTACTTGGAGGATTCTCCACAATGTACATTCCATTGGGAAAAAAAGACAACACAACTCCTAGTGCAAAATTGCACTTAAATATAGTGTGCATCAAAGTGTATCCAAACCACAAGAACTAATATAGTTTAACATATTTTATATAAATTATTGACAAATTTCTTTAAAAAGGACTTTCAAGTGTGCCAAATTGATTAAAATGCCAATGCCTATAATAGATTAAACCATACTAATACATAAGCATGCCACACGTACCATGTTATTCTAAAATATTTGTAATAAAATATTGACATTTTTTCAAAAAACTTTATGGTGTGGAGTATATATATGAATACACATCGGTGCATAGAACAAACGTGTGCAATGTTACAGATTTTTAAAAAAACTAGTGTCCCATGCACCAAATACCAATACATACACCAATGCGCCAAGTTAATGGGTGGACCATGCCACTTAAAAAAAATTCCAAACCACCCTAATGCATAAGCATGCCCCACACACAATGTTATTCTAATTTTTTTTGTAATAAAATATTTATTGGGGAACCTCTTAACCTTGAACTATAGAACATAAAGAAAAATGTAGAAGGGAACAATATTCCAAGAAGAAGGGAGGTGTCTAAAGACATTGTTACGACACTTAAGCATAGAGCATTATGATCAGAAAATCGCAATGCATTATCACAAGGGATTCATCATACATTCAAGCATATGAGCACTACCCTTAAGTTAATCCTTTTATAGTCTCCATATCTAACCAACTCCTTGAAAGTGAGGAAGATCAAGTCCACAAATAGGGGTTGTTGGTTTTAATGGTTTCCACAAAATCCGCAACATCCCAAAGTGTAATTGGTCATTATAGGCATGTCAACCATGGCCTTACCAACCATTCAGTCGTTTGTTGAACCAAATGTTTAGTCATTCCTATGAATCACCTAGCTAGGCCTCTAGTTGAGTGCTCCACCAATTTCATGTTGTCTAATGATTGATTGTCTCCAAAATATCCAGAGGTGTGATGAACCACCAAGACCTTAAGTTCCAACACCCCCCCATAATTGCAGCTTCCTAAAGCCTGATCATAGCTTGAATTTTTACAAGTTTAGCTTATGGTAAGGGCTTCGTAAATATATCAGCAACATAATCATGTGTCTCACGATAAAAAAACATGAGACAACATTTTCTTGTACCAATTGTCTCATATAATGAACAACAAGTTCAACATGCTTCATTTTTCTATGAGAAACAATATTATCAGTGACTTGGATTGCACTTTGATTATCACAATAAAAAACAATGGAGGTCTAAAAAGGAAACCCAAGCTCATCGAGATGTTGACGAATCCAAACTACCTATGTACCTACATTAACAACGCCTTGATATTCAACCTCCATAGTTGAAAGAGAGACTACCTTCTTTTTCTTACAAAACCATAGCAAGGGTCCAAAGCTCAGTCGAAACACATATCCAGAAGTGGACTTGCGGTCGTCAATGTCACCACCCCAGTCAAAATTAGTGAACCTGACCAATGGTTTTGTACTACGACAATACTTAATACCATATTGATAAGTATCCTTAAGATAGTGAACAATTCTCCTTGCTCCTTTCCAATAGCTTTCTCGGTTATCCTCCATGAAGAGAGAGACCACACTAACAACAAAGGAGAGATGTGGTCAACAATGAGTTAAGTAAATCAGGATACCAACCAGTTTTTGATAGAGAGTGGCATTGACTCCTGGAGAGTCATAGTATTTTGATAACTTCACTCCCAAATGATAAGGTTTAGCATACAACTTACAGTCATCCATATTGAATCATTTCAAGAGATCCAAGGCACATTTAGGTTAAGAAAGAAAGATACCATCATCCATTTTCAAAATTTGAATGCCAAGAAAGAAATGAAAAATACCAAGGTAAGTCATTTCAAAGGTATCTGCAAGTTGTTTCTTCAAACAAAAAATCAAATTGACATTATTTCCAATTGTGACTAAATCATCAACATATAATTCCACAATCAAGGTATCACCATTAACATGTAATACATAAATACTGTGATCATATTCATGATGTTTGAAGCCAATATTGACAAAGAAGCAATCAAACTTACTATACCAAAGCACGAGGTGCATATTTCAAACCATACAATAACTTCTTCAGTCAACAAACAAGACCATAATGTGTCACAAATACAGGGGGTTTCTACATATACATTTCTTTAGTTAACTCACCATGAATAAAGGAACTTTTAGCATCCATTTGATGAAGTTCCCATCCAAAACGAGCAACGATAGAAATGATCAGTCAATTGAGTTCATCTTTGCAATAAGAGCAAAGGTTTTAGTGTTGTTGATGCCTTCTTGTTGAGAGAATCCCTTGGGGACCAAATGAGCCTTATGGCATTCAATACAATCATCATAGGTGTTATCCCTAAAGTTGAACCTAGACTATAGGGGTTCAAGCTTAAGGAAATATTTTTCAAAATATACTTCAATGAAATCAATATAAAGACTGGTATGTTATCAAAGCTATAAGAAAATCACAAAATCATACAACAACTGGGCTGGTATGTCATCAAAGCTTTAAGAAAATCACAAAATCATACAAGAACTGTATAACATAAAACAAGATACAAAATCCAATATCCAAATAACTACGATCATGAAATTATGAAATGAAACTGCCTCTGTTTTTAAAAGTATAAAGGATAATTGTATTTCAACATAAGAATCACTGCAATGGAATTCAATGGACCATATACATAATAAATTACAAGAAACACAATTCATAATACACACAGACAAATCATAATCATACTCATATCAAGGTAGAACCTCTATTGAAGATGTAGAGTATTTTATGTCATACAGAAAGTGATCAAAATTGGATCTTCATAACTCCAAAAATGCCAACCTCTCCTTTGTCTCATCTAGAGACTCTCCTTAAATACAAAACATCTGTTTGTTTCTAAGATAGCTATAAGATCCTATTTCTATGGATCAAGCTCTTTCAAAAATAGAAAGGCCAATCCCTTTTAAACAGCTTTTTAATACAAGTGTAAACTAAAAGAGACAATTGTCAACAAGCAGAATTGCTTTCACAAGCAAACTATAACTCTAAAAACTTAAATGGAGCCTCTAAAATGGAGCCTCAAACTCTAATTGGAAACCCATATAGATGAATAAAACCAGCAGCATCCATGACATAAATGATGTCTCATTCAAAGTCAACACAATTTCAGTTGTTTCTCTTGAAGAGAACTCAATGTACGCTGACCCTTTCGGCTGGCCAGTTGCAGCATCAGTTAAAATGATAACTTTAAGCACTTCTCCACAGCGACTGAAATGCCTAGTTATTGCCTCTTTTGTTGCTGCAAAGTGAACATTAGAAACAAAAACTGTGCTTGAATATGCATCCTCAGGTTGGACTGAAAAGTTAACACCTGATATATCATTTGGATTGGTCACAGGGGCAATTTGACCACTTCCAGCCTGAAGCCGCATGTCAAAGTTCTCAGGCAAAGTGCCATCAATATCCATTTCATTATGAGCAGACAAGATCTTTGTATCTGTATTAGAGGTTCTTGTTTCCCTGTCAACTGTATCCCTAGATGACTGGAAATGAGGTGATTTCCATGTATTGACAGCTGTATGGACTTGTTCTAATTTTCTGCATGAATAATAGGATCTAGAATTAATATACTCTGCCATTTGGTGTTTGCGTTGACACATGGGATTCATTGATGCTTGAACTCGGTTTCAGGAAAAAAGATTCTGGATCCTGGATCCTCTCATGCCAGCCATCTCAGCAGGGGTTGTGTCTTGCATACATCAATTAATTGTAGGAACCAACAGCTTACAACCATGTTGGATTCTTTAAAGGAGAGACAACGGCTTTAACCAAAAATCTAAAATAATTCTAGATCTGCAGCACATTTCCAATGCTGTGAATTTCAGAAATAGCTTTAAACATTTCCAGGAACCAGCATCTATAAGAACTTCCAGCTAAATTTAAAGGGAAAAATAGATAAAAATGAAGCCATTACTCGAGGGCTGGATGAGCTGGTCCAGCACCATAGCTACCACCTCCACGACCAAACCCTGGTCTTCCACCCGAGCCTCTAAATGAATGTTGAAATTCTGCAGGTACCCCAGCCTTGTCACCAAATTCTCCAGGTGCTCCTCAAGGAGGGCCTCCACGGTATCCTTCCCAGTCTCCAAAACATGGTCTGTCTCCTCCTTTAAAGCGAGGCCCTCTGGGAAGACGATCACCGTCAAGTGGACCACCAATAGGTCTGCCAAGAGGCTTTGTAGATTTTTTCAAAATTGCAGGAACAATCTTTGAAGGTAGATTTAAATATGTTCAGAGATATTCAATTCCATCAGCTCGTTTTATCTCATGGATACGTTTGATTTGAATATCAAAAAGATTGTTAGGGTTGAATTTCACTCCTGTCACTTGGAAAATATACTGAGCCAAACGGACTTTGTTAGCCATCTTAGCAGAGTCCAACTCACTTTGTAACTTATTATTGTCCACAAATTGGCGTAGCCCAATTAAAAGATCAAGGTTAGTGACCCACTGAGATGTCTTGAGCCATTTTGTAATTATAGCATTTAGCTCAGGACTACAAAAACGCAACCATCGGCGGGGGTGATACCATTGGTTTTGTTCTGAAACTGCTCTGGCGATATTGAGTAATAGTTATGAACAAGTTCATCTTTTAGAATATTGTTATGCAATAAAGCCACTCCATTAACCGTATGTGAGGATACCATACACAAATTTGCCATGCGCATAGTAGGCTTATGGGGATTTGAATCATCTATGATGCACATATTATTGAGTCTATTCTCCATATTAGGTTGAGAGGAGCAAATCATTTCTAGGAACCACTTGTTGATTTCTACTATTATCTCCAATTCCATAAGCTTGTGCACAAGACCATCTTGCCTTCTCTCCTGAGTCTATGCTTGAATAAACTTCTGCTGCTTCTACATAGAACTGCATCATTTTTGAAGAAGCAGCTCAAGCTGAACATTTTCAATGAGAATATCTAGCATGGAATACAAAGCATGGAAATTGCCAACTCCTGTCACCAAGTGAGCCAGGCACGAAAAATCCCCTTCTGCAATATATGATTCAACTTGTGTTGTCGCAAGGGCCACAAGAACGTCCACTCCATCAAGACATGCAAATGTTTGGTAGAAATGATGTGCCAGAATGAACAACTCGACGTCACAGGCATGAGTCATGACATGACTAGTTATGACCAGTTGCATCAATGCATGCCCAAGTTCTGGTTCAGAAGGACACAACTCTGCCCACTTCAAGAAATCAAAGGCTCTCCATAAAAGAGGAGCAGGTCCTTTCTCTCTTTGTGACAATTCCATGTATCCACCATGGTGTGCTGCCAGAAGGCCCTTCAAACTGAGTGGTCACTTTGACATTTGGATGCTGCCAGAAACTAAAAATTTTCTAGAGCAGATCTGATGATAACATCTGGCTTTGTCTGGGGATGGCATGCTCCCTGTGAGCTGCCAGGAACAAGTAGACCAAGTGCCTCTCCATTTCATTGGGCTGGAGTCTTCATCACAAGTCTCTGTTACTTAAAAATCTTGAAAACAAACTGCTGATTGAATCTTTAAACTACTCTACAAATTGAATAATCCTCTCACAACAATCTAATCATACTGTACAAACTTAAAGAAATGCTTAAAGAATCAAGCTTATTTATTTACAGCTCCCACTCTAATCATCCTGCTTTCTTTTGACCAAGTAAAATCATGCTTCCAATGAAGCCATACAAATATTTGACTAACTGGTAAAACCTTTGATTTGGAGATGATGAATAAAGGAGCGTATGGAATATCAAAATTCATTTCAAAAGAAGGGAAAATCCAACCTCCATTTGACAAAAACAATCTGACATTTGAGCTGCTTAAAGACTCAATATAATCAACAAATGGATCAATGAAGCTATAAGGAAATACCTCTTGCTGAAGATCAAAATATCTCTGTATATCCTTTTCCTCATAATGGCTGCCACTTTCAGCTACCTGCAAATTGAATTGCAAATATGGCTGCTCAATGTCTTGTATAGATTCAGGATGGTTGATTTCCACACAATGTTGTTCCTCATCAAAATTTGATTCATAGTTGTCATACACCTGTTGGATGCTCCTCAAATCAACAAAAGGTGATGTAGGGATGTGCTCTTTTTCATTCGAATACTCATCATAGATTGGCATATCTTCAGAGTGAATCGGTTGATGCTGATCTAGAACTTCAATGTCTTCATCATAAAATGGAGCATTTTGATCGATTTCTAAAGATGAAGATTTCTATTCTATGATACTATCATCAACTTTAATATCAGAATTTTGAAAATTTTCTTGATGTAAAACAGAATTAGAGGAAGATAATGGATCTTCTTCCTTCTTCATAGCATAACCACCAGCTTCATCTTTACTACTAGAAGAATCTACTTCTAAACCCTGGATATATAATGCATATCCCCTACAGTAATACCCAAAAAGACACTCAGCTGGGTAAATCCTCTTACAATATGAATAAAAGGCATCATGAAAATATTTCAAAGAGGAAATACTAGAAGGAGGAAGAGTTCTGTACCATTGTCTCGCACAACCATCTAATGAATACATAAACATTTTCATCAATACATCTTCATGATGTATACTCAACTGATCCATGTATTGATGGAATTTAATTACATGATGTGCCGGATTGTCCTCTTCCTTTTCTCTGAATCGGGGAAGAAAATCTCCCCATTCATCAATGATAGGTACTGTATTTGGAAAGCCAGGAACATTTGAGAAATTGAGCGGAGCAAATCTCTGTGCCAACATAGTTTCAAAACGCTTTGACATCTTGTAAAATCGCCTCTGGATTCTTCAAACATGGAGTCGCTCAGTGAATAAATATGAATTCAAACTAATGCCCTACTCCTGTCCACCATCAAGAGCTGGATCTGATCTTTGTCATTCTTTCCCAGGGAAGATATCTTCACTCCTCTGTCCCCAGCAACGGCGCCAGAAGATGTTATCCCTAAAGTTGAACCTAGACTACAGGGGTCCAAGCTTAAGGAAATATTTTTCAAAATATACTTCAATGAAATCAATATAAAGACTGGTATGTTATCAAAGCTATAAGAAAATCACAAAATCATACAACAACTGGGCTGGTATGTCATCAAATCTTTAAGAAAATCACAAAATCATACAAGAACTGTATAACATAAAATAAGATACAAAATCCAATATCCAAATAACTATGATCATGAAATTATGAAATGAAACTGCCTCTGTTTTTAAAAGTATAAAGGATAATTGTATTTCAACATAAGAATCACTGCAATGGAATTCAATGGACCATATACATGATAAATTACAAGAAACACAATTCATAATACACACAGACAAATCATAATCATACTCATATCAAGGTAGAACCTGTATTGAAGATGTAGAGTATTTTATGTCATACAGAAAGTGATCAAAACTGGATCTTCATAACTCCAAAAATGCCAACCTCTCCTTTGTCTCATCTAGAGACTCTCCTTAAATACAAAACATCTGTTTGTTTCTAAGATAGCTATAAGATCCTATTTCTATGGATCAAGCTCTTTCGAAAATAGAAAGGCCAATCCCTTTTAAACAGCTTTTTAATACAAGTGTAAACTAAAAGAGACATCTGTCAACAAACAGAATTGCTTTCACAAGCAAACTATAACTCTAAAAACTTAAATGGAGCCTCTAAAATGGAGCCTCGAACTCTAATTGGAAACCCATATAGATGAATGAAACCAGCAGCATCCGTGACATAAATGATGTCTCATTCAAAGTCAACGCAATTTCAGCTGTTTCTCTTGAAGAGAACTCAATGTACGTTGACCCTTTCGCCTGGCCAGTTGCAGCATCAGTTAAAATGATAACTTTAAGCACTTCTCCACAGCAACTGAAATGCTTGGTTATTGCCTCTTTTGTTGCTGCAAAGTGAACATTAGAAACAAAAAATGTGCTTGAATTTGTATCCTCAGGTCGGATTGAAAAGTTAACACCTGATATATCATTTGGATTGGTCACAGGGGAAATCTGACCACTTCCAGCTTGAAGCCGCATGTCAGAGTTCTCAGGCAAAGTGCCATCAATATCCATTTCATTGTGATCGGACAAGATCTTTGTGTCTGTATTAGAGTTTCTTGTTTCCCTGTCAACTGTATCCCTAGATGACTGGAAATGAGGTGATTTCCATGTATTGACAGCTGTATGGACTTGTTCTGATTTTCTGCCTAAATAATAGGATCTAGAATTAATATACTCTGCCATTTGGTGTTTGCGTTGACACATGGGCTTCATTGATGCTTGAACTCGGTTTCAGGAAAAAAGATCCTGGATCCTGGATCCTCTCATGCCAGCCATCTCAGCAGGGGTTGTGTCCTGCATACATCAATTAATTGCAGGAACCAACAACTTACAACCATGTTGGATTCTTTAAAGGAGAGACAACGGCTTTAACCAAAAATCTAAAATAATTCTAGATCTGCAGCACATTTCCAATGCTGTGAATTTCGGAAATAGCTTTAAACATTTCCAGGAACCAACATCTATAAGAACTTCCAGCTAAATTTAAAAGGAAAAATAGATAAAACTGAAGCCATTACTCGAGGGCTGGATGAGCTGGTCCAGCACCATAGCTACCACCTCCATGACCAAACCCTGGTCTTCCACCCAAGCCTCTAAATGAAGGTTGAAATTCTACAGGTACCCCAACCTTGTCACCAAATTCTCCAGGTGCTCCTCGAGGAGGGCCTCCACGGTATCCTTCCCAGTCTCCAAAACGTGGTCTGTCTCCTCCTTTAAAGCGAGGCCCTCTGGGAAGACGATCACCGTCAAGTAGACCACCAATAGGTCTTCCAAGAGGCTTTGCAGACTTTTTCAAAATTACAAACGATCTCTAAAGGTAGATTTAAATATGTTCGAAGATATTCAATTCCATCAGCTCGTTTTATCTCATGGATACGTTTGATTTGAATATCAAAAAGATTGTTAGGGTTGACTTTCACTCCTGTCACTTGGAAAATATACTGAGCCAAACGGACTTTGTTAGCCATCTTAGCAGAGTCCAACTCACTTTGTAACTTATTATTGTCCTCAAATTGGCATAGCCCACTTAAAAGATCAAGGTTAGTGACCCACTGAGATGTCTTGAGCCATTTTGTAATTATAGCATTTAGCTCAGGACTACAAAAACGCAACCATCGACGGGGGTGATACCATTGGTTTTGTTCTGAAACTGCTCTGGCGATATTGAGTAATAGTTATGAACAAGTTCATCTTTTAGAATATTGTTATGCAATAAAGCCACTCCATTAACCATATGTGAGGATACCACACACAAATTTTCCATGCACACAGTAGGCTTATGGGGATTTGAATCATCTATGGTGCACATATTATTGAGTCTATTCTCCATATTAGGTTGAGAGGAGCAAATCATTTCTAGGAACCGCTTGTTGATTTCTACTATTATCTCCAATTCCATAAGCTTGTGCACAAGACCATCTTTCCTTCTCTCCTGAATCTATGCTTGAATAAACTTCTGCTGCTTCTACATAGAATTGCATCATTTTTGAAGAAGCGGCTCAAGCTGAACATTTTCAATGAGAATATCTAGCATGGAATACAAAGCATGGAAATTGCCAACTCCTGTCACCAAGTGAGCCAGGCACAAAAAATCCCTTTCTGCAATATATGATTCAACTTGTGTTGCCGCAAGGGCCACAAGAACGTCCACTCCATCAAGACATGCAAATGTCTGGTAGAAATGATGTGCCAGAATGAACAACTCGACCTCACAGGCATGAGTCATGACATGACCAGTTATGACCAGTTGCATCAATGCATGCCCAAGTTCTGGTTCAGGAGGACACAACTCTGCCCACTTCAAGAAATCAGAGGCTCTCCATAAAAGAGGAGCATGTCCTTTCTCTCTTTGTGACGATTCCATGTATCCACCACGGTGTGCTGCCAGAAGGCCCTTCAAACTAAGTGGTCACTTTGACATTTGGATGCTGCCAGAAACAGAAATTTTGCTGGAGTAGATTTGATGATAACAATAGGTAAACTTGGTCTTATAGACCCATTGACACTTCATGAATTAATTCCTTGGGGTCGAGGAACAAGTTCCTATGTTTGATTATTATTTAAGGAATCAGTTTCAGTAGTCATAGTAGTTTCCCATTCTAGTATACCATGAGCATCATCATACATGTCAAGAGCACATGCTATCAAAGCAACACTACCACATTGTTTCTAATTGTGAGTCTACATACCAATACTATAATCTCTAGCATCTGATCTAGTAGCTTCAATCATCTTAACAACCCATCAAGTTAAGCAAGTCGACGATGATTTAGGTCGGTTAAGATCAGTCGAATGAGCCAGGGAATTTGAATTGTCGACCTCAATAATCAAAGTAAACTAATTGTTAATCAACTCAGGAGCATGATTCATCGTTATGGTTAGAACTCCATAGGTGGGTATATTCTATCCAAACTCTTTAAGAATATTGAACATATAATGTTCAATAGACCAAGAAAGGAATTCAAAAACTTATTGCTGGAAATATTCTCATAAAAAAGCACACTTTTACTTAAGATGATATGTTGTTTGACTGGATCAAATAATCTATAGGCTTTTGACTCATCATAGTATCCCATCATGATGTAAGCATGGCTATTCACATCCAACTTCTTCCTGTAGTTATCACTTATATGCACCCAAGCAACACATCCAAAGGTTCTAATGTGTTTTACAGAGGGTTTTTTTTCCATTTTGTTTCTCGACTATAGTCATTTTAGCGACTAGTCTAGTCGATGCAAGGTTCAGGAGATATTTTGAGTAGTAAACAACGTCTTACCAAAGTTTTGTCAATATATATTTGGTCTATAGTAGGAACCTAACCATTTCCACCAAAGTCTGATTCATCCTCTCTACGACGCCATTCTACTCAGGGATGCGAGAAACAAATCTTTGCTAAGAAATACCAGTTTTCTAGACATAACCTTCAAACTATTGACTCACATATTCACCACCATTGTCTTATCTCAGACATTTAATGGGTCGACCACGCTACTTCTCAATTAGTGCTATAAATTCCTTGAATCTTTCAAAGACTTGACTCTTATTTTTCAAGAAATATACCCATGTAAATCTAGAGAAATTATCAATAAAGGTCAAAATATACTTGGCACCTCCTAATGAGGGTTTTTTCATGCAACACAGATCACTATGAATAAGCTCTAGTAGGTTTTGTGCACACCATGTTTTCTCCAAATCGAAGGGTTCCTAATGATGTTTTCTAAGCATACATCCTTTACAAACTCCATCAGGTGGAAAATTCTTTGGGAGACCAATAACCATGTTGTGAGTTACCATCATCTTCAAACTTTGAAATTTCAGATGTCTAAGTCGTTCATGCTTAATGAGACTTCTATCTTCAGTCTGAGCAGTGAGAATAGTCGGTCTAGATGCCACTGTTACTATAGTCAGTGCATTCAGTTGGGAGGAATCACAGAACTTATAAAGTCTGTATCAACTATCCATTATGTTTGGGAGGTACAAGCATGTTATTCCTAGGAAGTATTAATAGAGAAGGTATAATTTTCAAGAGTTCGATTGGTCGTCTATCCAGTCAATGCACTATCCAAAAAGTGCTGGACATTTCACTCTACATCCTTCATCTTCTTCCAATAGTTCTTCTTGACATTTCTTGCTTTTCCACGGGGTTGACATTCTTCTTATTTTGATCCTTATTCTTAGATTATGACTCTTTTGTTGGCTGGTTAATACATTTTGGTTGGTGATCCTTCCAACTGGGTTCTTTAAGGTTTGGCTTGACCATGCTTTTCAACAAGTGATCCTAGTGTTTGTTATCAATCTTCCCTTCTTAAAGAAACTTTTGTTTCTTCTTAATCAACAGATCACATAAAGTATCAAAGGTAAACTCCTTACCATATTTTTTTCATGACATCCAATTGGTGTGAAATGAGGAGTAGGAAAAATCATATGGTATCTTCATGTTCATCAGAACTATCTCAATGAGTTATCCATCCTTCTTCAAAAAATCATTGCCACAGTCACCCAATTTTAGCTATAACTCCTTGATGCAAGCTAAATATTCCTCAATCTTATCAAAGGAAAGAGGTTGCAGAGAGATCAATTCTTTCTCTATCTGCATAACTTTGCTTTCATTTACCTTTGTGAACATAATCTTTATCTTATTCCAAATGGCATGAGGACAGTCAATCCTGCTTGTATGAAAGTGAATATCCCTTGAAATTTAGGTCATGATAATACCCGGATCATCATTTTTAATGGCAATCATAAGCTTAGCATTGGAATCCATTGGATTAGAAATAACACTCTTCATGAACTCTCACAATCCTTTTCTCTTTAACAAGGTCTCCATGTCTTCCATTGAGATTGGATAATTATCCCCATTAAGAATAATAGGTTCTATCTTGGGAGTCATATTTTTTATCCAAAAAATCTGATCAAAGTTCAGTTAGAGGTATCAATCAACAAATCTTCAACCCATAGTAGATCAACCCAGATCTGACTCACCATGATTTGTAGAAAACCTGTCTAGGTCAAAACCAACAACTATGATACCATGTTGGGGAACCTCTTAACCTTTAACTATAGAACATAAAGAAAATAACAAAAGGGAACAATATTCCAAGAACAAGGGTGGTGTCTAAATACATCATTACAACTATTAAGCACGGAGCATTATGATCATAACATCACTATGCATTATCACAAGGGGTGCACCGCACATTCAAGCATATGAGCACAACCCATAGGGTCATCCTTTTATAGTCTCTAGATCTAACCAACTCTCTGAAAGTGAGGAAGATCTGCTCCACAAATATGGGTCGATGGTTCTAACGATTTCCGCAAAATCAGAAACATCCCAAAGTGTAGTCAGTCATTGTAGGCATGCCAAAATCAGAAATATTTTTTTCTCAAAAAACATGAATTTCCAAAGTTGTGCGCCTAAAAAAACATGAAGTGCTACCCATGGTGCTTTAGAATATACAAAGCATTGCTAACAATGCACTAGTATATATTGATTTCATTTGAAGACACAATTTAAAAAAAACTATACACTGTGCGCTTTATAACAAAGACGCCCTTGTGTGTGAGTATTAATAGAACCATTGTGACAGTGTGTATATGTTTCTAATACACTCCATGATCCGGATTTATGTGGGAATGAAATGGAAGAACAGATAGATAATCATAAACACAGCCATATTGCAATGAAAATAGAGATACAGTAAACACATATTCTATTAAATGGTGGAAATAGAATAGACTGTAAATACAACAACTAGAATGGTGGTAGCTATCTCTGAGAAGAGATGTGGCTGCTACACTCATTTGTGCCAAGTTGAATACAAAATGAGGCCAAAGGGGCCTATTTATAATAATAATGAAGGCCATAACCCCAAAATTCCAAAACATAACCCTAGAATATGAACCGTCATAAATTTTGATGCCCCAAGGTGGTTAGTTGAACAGTCAACTTCTCAAGGTCATAACTTTTGCATACGATCTCTGATTTGGGCGCTTGATATCCTATTGGAAAGGTCTATCTGAGCTTTACATATTTCAATTAGAGCCAAATGAATGTCGTTGGAAATCACTCGATCCCCCAAATCACCAAAAAATGTCGTTTAGGGCCTCAAAACGGTCCCAGAAGTTTGGGACCCGAAAAACCGTAGAAAATTAACTAGGAAACTGCTGCAATTGACAATTGTTTTGACCCAATGGAATAGGTGGGTTGGCCACCGATGTCCATCTAGATCACTCCATACAAAATACTTTTATAATTCTTATGATGGTGCATGTCGAATTAGAGAGCACCAATGTTTTATACAGACGTGTACAGGCCACCAATGGTGTGCACACTAGTTTTTAACGCACTGGTACTGACACACCCATGTGTGAAAATAGGAAGGTATACGTTGACAAAAGCTTATTTTAAAATCTAGGTTGGTGCATATAGGTGCAGCACATTTAAATAAACGCAATATCGTTTATGGTGTGGATGCATTAATTAAATGCATTGCTATATGTTGTGAAATATATCATGTTGTTTTTGTTTGCGGTTTGACTGGTGCATTTAAAATAAGATCATGTACCGGTGCTTTTTACATCTATCGGCATCGGTGTATCGGTTAAAAGTGATGCACCAAAAACATTGTTATGAATTTTAATTTAGTTTACATAGTGCATTATTTAACATATAGTGCATCATAGTAACAGTGTTTTATAGTTTACAAAGGTTGGTTTCCCCACCCCTAGTGCACCCTGTAAATTTTCAAGGTGCACCATTATCGCAGTGCAATCCGAACAAGTCATACACACCACACATAATTTTTTTGGGGGGGGAGTATGCAAATATAAGATGAATTTTCAATTTTAATTGACTAAAGTTTAAATTAGAAGGTAACAAAGACATTACCTAGACATTTGTGTGTTGAGAAGGCATGCTTTTGCATGTAGACCAAAAAACCAAAATTGCCCATTGTTTGGAAAAATTCCAAAGCCATGTTACGAGCAATGGATGGGAGAAATTCAAGCACATGCAACATTGATGCCAAGGCACTTCAGGGAGGTAAGAATAGCACCAGTGCTTAGGAGATTTATAGCATTGGAAGATAGTAAAAATGATTTTTTCATTTGATATTTTTTTAAATTTTACCATGCTACGATGCACCTGATAACAAGCCGCACCAGTGTATTTGAAGTTCTAACCGCAATGTTGTTCAATATAAAACATATAAAAAAGATCAGCAATTTTTAATTTAACCCTAATACGATGCCCTCTACTATAAAACGCGTCGATGCATTATAGTTAAATAAATGCATTGTGCGTGAATATTAAAGTATTAAAAAAAATCCATGTTGTTTTTAATTTTAACCTAATACGGTGATCCCAAGTATACGATGCAGTGATGCTTGAGGAATACATAAACGTATTGTTATTGAATATAAAAATATAAAAAAAAGTTCTTCAAACGGAAATTGTTTTAATTTCACCCTTCGTCAATGCCCTTAATTATAAGATGCACTAGTGTTGTTGTAGCAATGAAATGCATTATTGAGGGATCTAGGAATATAAAATATTTTTTCGTCGGTGCTCTAATATAAACAATCCACCATTGCTTTAAGATTATATAGAACGCATTGTAATTGTTGTTGTTTTTGTTTTTTTAACATATTTTACCAGTCAAAGGGTTTTTTGGTTAATCCTAATGCATTAATAGTAGTTACGCACCTGTGCTTAGGTATGTATTGGATGCATCAATTTGTGTTGGCAATTGAAATATAAAAGAATTTTTTTTTTCCACATTGAATGCAGATTTTCAGAATCGGTGTGTTATTTTATACTACACACCTATGTGTATATACTCAAGGCACAACGATGTAGTTTGTATGTATATAATCAATATATTAAAACAACATCTAAAACGTCTTCATTCTCGCATTTGCTACAGACCTCTTCTATAATCATATATTTGGGTTATTTTTATTGGAGCTTCTACAAAAACCTCCATTAGAGGGTGTTTTCCTTGTAGTAAGGAGATCCTAGAAGCCCTGGGGGACATGGTAGTTTTTTCATCTTCTTAGAGATAACATTAAGGAAGTGAACCAGTTAGCAAAGCTGGCCTTGACTTTACCCAAAAGAACTCTTCAATCCCTTAATGGAGAACTAACTTATGAAATATCTATAATGATGAGGCCATTTTTGTTTTCTTAAAGTTATGTAATGATGAGGGACTTCTCCCTCTCTTTTTAGTATATAAAACTCTATCAATTCAAAGAATATTGTTGATTTTTGTTTAATGTGAAAAGGGTGGTTGTCACTTTCATGTAATGTTTTGATTTTGATATGGTCAAATTTATATATTTATACGAGGGAAATTGTTTATTATTGAGGTAACATATTTTAGAAATAAATTATTTGTATGTTCCTAGGATTTTTCATTTAGAGTTTATTAGTCCTTGCTTGTCTATGCGAGGACTCTTAGCAATTGATTTGCGTGCTTTTAGAAATTAATTCATAGTGGATATTTAAATTAAAATAATTTTGGAAAGTTTAACTTTATAAACACTCTTAATTCTTGCTACGTGTAAGGTTCTCCTGATTTGAGATCATAATGTCTACTTACACAATTAGTTTCTATGATGTTTCTATAATGTTGCAATGTTAAAAGGTTTTTCTATGCTCTAAGCATGGGAGCTAATATATGATTAATGTCCACGTTAAATGTTGGGACAGCATTCCTATACTCATTCTGCTCCATAAAGGAAAGGGTTCCATCAATTTAAAACATCAATGTACTAAATGCACATCCACCATCCACCTGGTCCTACATATGCATCCATTGTTGCATATATCAAATGATTTTTTTTTGTTTAGGTCATGTCTAGGTTACAAACAAGAGGATTTAATACAATAAGTGTCTAGGTTATAGAGGGGAGGTTTTAATATTGATCGACTTTTGAGTCTCGTGTTCTCACTTGCTTCATAATACGATCCATAGCCTTGTTCATTCACGCCAAATTAGGCCCATCACTAAACTCTACTAAATGCGATGGGCAGAGTAAAAGTTGTTTCCCAATGTAATTTCTACTAACATGAGCATCGATGTTTTCATTCATTTAGTAAGTTGAGTGCATTTTGAAGTGGTCAATTGATATTTTATCGACCACATTTATGTATCCTCATCCCACTGAGCCTTTTTACTACCTTTGAAAGATTTCCATCCATAACCTGCCATCTATATTGAATTGAAGGTTCGATTAACTCTACAATTAGAATTGTAACTTTTATTGAATGTATATAATTGGAGAAATAGTTCTGGCAATTTAACTACTACAACCATTTTTATATTAACCCTATAGGATTATCTAATTAACATTCCCCACTTAATCTCAAGGGGTGTTTGTAATTCCAAGCATCATTACGAATTTCTCATTTTTTTCTTTTTCGAGCGCTTTGGTAAAGATGTCTGCAATTTTCTCACTTGTGGAACAATGTCTTAAATGAATAGCCTTGGCCTTTACACGATGTCAAATCAGATGATACTTTGTATTCATTTTCTTGGTTTTATAGTGGAATCTAGTATTCTTGGCCAACTTGATTGCAGAAATATTGTCAACCAATAGAGGAATAGATTTCACTTGTTTGTCCTACAAATTCAAGTATTTACCTTAGACATACAATCTCATGTGTTGCTTCTGTGGCTTCCACATATTCTGCCTAAGTTGTGGAATCTATTGGAACTGATTTTCTGCATGATCTCCAATTGATAGCTATTGATCCAAGATTCATAAGATAGCTTGAAGTTGATACTTAGTTCTCTTTATCCCCATCAAAATATTAATTGGGGTATCCAAGCAAGTTAAAATTATCCACCTTAGAATATTTAAGTCCATAATATTGTGTTCCCTTCAAGTAGTTTAGAACTCTTTTTATAGAAGACTAATCTCCTCCACAAGGTTTTAGCATGAACTTGGAAAGGATCCCAACAACAAATGAAATATTGGTCTGGTGGTGGTAAGGTAGATAAGAATTCCCACAAGTTGTTTATACGTGGTTGCATCCTCAAATTCATTCCCTTATTTAGACATGAACTTCAAATTTTGCTCCATTGGAGTAGAGAGAGGGTTACATTCAACCATGTTGAATTTTAGAGAAGGAGGAAATCTGCGGTGGTGTTTTTTGTTTTCTTGGTAGTTTTAGACCTTGAAGCAGGTCTATCATCAGGAGAAGCTTCTTTGGAAGTCTTCATGAAGGTAAGCTCATTATTTTAGTTTTTATTAATATGTGTTATTAAGTTGCTCAGGGTTTCGATGTTGTCGGTTTTTTTAATTTAATCATTTAGTAAATTTCAATTTCCTAAGTTTTAATTTTAATTTATTATTATTAATGTTGTATGTTTGAAGTTCTTTAATTATTTTGTTTTTTAATGTTAATTAATTTGTCTTAATTTGTTGTTTTACTATATTTATTATTGTTAAAGTTTCAAATTAATTTTAGATATAGTGTCTTTATTATTGTTTTTAATATATTAATTAATTAGGTAGTTTAAAGTATTTTAATTTGTAAAATAGTCATTATTTATTTCTCCAACATTTGGGAGATAAATATGTAGTTTGGATTTGGTGTCACTTCATTGTCCAAGTAGAAGTGAAGATGTCTCAAATCCTTTCTTTAATTCGTTTTGTATAGATGCAATATAGTCTTCATTGTTCCTTGTTATCAACATATACTCTACATACACCACAAGATATACAATAGTTTTGCTAACTTTCTTGACAAAAAGAGTTGCATCATTAAAGTGCTTAAAATTTGACATCATAAGATTTTCAGTTATATTTTCATATCAAGCTCATTGTGCTTGTTTCAAGCCATATAAAGATGTGATGAGCTTACATACCTTTTGTTCTTGTCCCTTCACAACAAATTATTAACGTTGAGACATGAAAACATTATCTTTCATGTTTCCATTCAAGAAAGCAATCTTTACATCCATTCGATGAACTTTCCATCTATTTTGTGTTGCCAGTATGAATGGTAGCCCATTTTGTTGTTGGGGTAAAAGCCTCATCATAATCGATGCCTTCTTTCTATGTATGGATTTTTTCCAAAAGCCTTTCCTTATGCTTGTCAAGTGATTCATTTTATTTATACTTGTTTTTGTATACCCACTTGCAGTCAATTGGTTTACTTCCAAATGGAGGATTCACCAACTTCTGTGTCCCATTTTTTATAAGAACATTAAATTCTTTCCAATTATCATAATATATTGCTTCTGAAGTTGGTTCATAGTCAACATATAAATTCAATTCATAATCAACTAAAGATTCCATATCATTTGCATCATTTGTATTTGAATTTCCTACATTACCTCCATCTTCTTGTCTTGTTAAGATCCTAGTTCACGAATTTCCAATCTCATCGGGATGAACACTTTCAAGTGTCTTCATGGACCATTTTTGGAATCTTATGTGATGAACCAGGTTGCTCAATTGGCTAAGATGGCATAGTCTCTCCAAGACTTTGCCTTTCAAGTCCTTCAATCACATCATCCATTCAAACTTCCTCTTCTGATGAGGATGAAGATGGCATTTCAAAAGAAGATTCCAAAGGTTGATCCAAGATAGGAATCCCCCCTTCAAGATTTGGAATCTCATTATCAAATTCATGGTATGTATTTATACAGGTAAATTTGCCAAGATGATCCAGCTCAATAATCTTGTCATTTTTAGATAATTCAAGAAAAAGCGCATCTTTAGGAAGAATAAACTTTTTGTTTACTTCATCATAAAGATGATATGCCTTGGAGGAATTTGAGTAGCCCAAGAAGATAGACTTCTAATTTCTTGCATCCAATTTGTTTCATTTTTCCTTCGAAATTAAGGCATAACAGGGGGAACAAAAAATCATGAGATTTTTTACGCAAGGAATACAACCATCACCACATTTCATAAGAGGTCTTATTACCAAGAGCATGTGATTGAATTTTATTTCACAATTATAATGCACAGAGAACTGCATCACCCCAAAATATCAATTTCACATTTTTGAAAAACATCATGGAACGAACAATATTCAAATGTGCCTTGTTATTCATTTCGCTACACCATTCTGTTGAGGATTGTATGGAACTATGGTTTGATGCTTGATTCCAAGTTGGCGAAGATAGTTTTCAAACTCATTATATGTATATTCGCCTCTATTATCAGTATGTAAAGTGCTTATACATTATTGAGCTTCATTTTGGATCCACATGAAAAATTTTAAACATTTCAAAAGCTTGAGATTTATCTTTCAACAAGTATACCCAACACATCCTAGTTGCACTGATAGTAACGAGGTGCTCTACAAGCCAATATGGAGGAAAGGATGCCACGTATGTAACATAACGCTACAAAAAATAATAAGTAGTTAAAAAAATAAATTCATGTCGGCTCATAAAAATAAAATAAAAATTAAAACCAAATGAAAAACTAATTAAAAATCCATGTCAGCTTATAAAATTAAATTAAATTAAAACCAACATAAATCCACCCAAACTTACGTGTAAATTTTTCTAAACATGTATAAAAGTTCAGATAAAAATATTTACACTTCAAGAAATTGGATCCCTCTCGGTGCTTGGTAGATCTGAGTTTAAGATGGACCTATGCTTGTGTAATCATCAATAAAAGACATGGTATATTTATTTCCATTAGCATATGAATAAGGATTGTGCCACACAAATTAGAATATATCAACCCAAGTTTTATAGATGCTTTGGAAGTGGAATCATAGAAAGGTTGTTTGTTATGTTTTCCAAGGATACATGCATCACATTGCTTCAATTGCCTTGGAATAGTAGGAAAACCTAAAACACCTCTATTTTTCAATAAACGAATGATACCATGGTTATTGTGCCCAAATATAGCATCTCATAAGAAACTAGACGATAATGTTCTTTCATCATTATGGAATAAGTGGAAAAATTATGTGCCCAAGCATATGTCCCTTTCAACTTGCACAATCGTTCATCTTCCATACCTATCATAACAACCATGTTGTCAAATGTCCTCCTTATTTCAACTTTTCCATTGAAGATATGAATAGAATGGCCTTCTTGTCAAATATGCATAAAAGACAATAAGTTCCTCTGTAATAAGAACATAGAGAACAACATGCAAAATAAAATGTGGGAATCTAGGCAAATTAAGTTTGATGGTGCCAAATCCTGAAGGCTTGAGACTTGATTTATCTGCAAAATAGACTATACCATCTACATTGTCATTGAAAACTTGAAAGAAGTCTCTTTGAAAGGTCATATGGCATGTTGCACTTATGTTAAGTAACCAAGAATCTCTCCAAAAATCAAATGAAGTGTTAAACAAATATTCAGTTACTCCAATATTGCAATCAGTGACAACGTAATGAGTGGATTTAGGGGCTTTACCTTTCATTAATTCAAATGCTTTATGTTTTTATTCTTTATGATCATAGTTGTATTTGATTTTCTCCCATGGAACCCAACAATGTTGTGTGTCATGTTCATTTTTTCCCAAAAAAATAGAAAGATGTTCGAATATCTGACTTTGATTATGTCTACCCACCACGTCTCTAAAAGTGTTGTTTTTACATCCTTTTATATTTCCTTCTCCTTTGGAATAATCTTGTGATTGTTTCTTCTGAGTAAGGCACTTAATTTCTCTAACAGGTATGTTATTTTATTTCCAAAGGATTTCTCATGTTCTGCAACCTTCTGAGTAAGGCACATAATTTCTCTAACATGTTGTGTTATTTTATGTGCAAAGGCTTTCTCACATTCTGCAACCTTCTCCACCAAAGATTCAAATGCCATGGACTCCATTTGGCCACTAGCTTGCAAGGATTCAAGGTAGTGTGAATATGTAGGATAGAGAGATTTAATAAAATATGTGAGAGGAATATCCATCTCCACTCTAGTGGCATCAATGTCATGCTAGATGGATATAATATCAAAAGTTAACGCTAGATGGGATCATTATCCTTAAACTCTAGGTTGAAGAGCTTCACCAACAATTGTATGAGTTCCAATTATGAATGTGAATCATTCAAGTGTTTCAACTTCACTAAAGCACCATAAGATTCTTTACAAGGTAATATATGATTATTTGCCTCTTCATTTACACTAGCGGTGATTAATGCATAAGATTTATCATATATGTTCTTCCATACAACAAGCCATTTTGTATGTTGTAGGCACAGTAGGTGCATGATTATTTTCTCCTTCACAGATTCCATCCTAAAGGTCATTAAAAATTAATGTTTAATTTTTATCGACCACCTTGGATAATTTTTTTTTCTGCTTAGCACCACATCAACAATTGATACAAGTGAATGCATTTTAGAAAATAGAAATCAATGTCAAATATAATGATGGTTTGCTCACAATGATGATATGCTCTTGACTTCTTATGTTAATGAAGATAACCAATGGAAATTGTAATTAGGAATCTCGCACATATACCCTTTATATTTGCAGAGGATACTCAAGCTCATAAATCAATCAATACAAAATGGGTTATCTCTTCTACGGCACTTTCAAATCAAGTTCTTAAAACTGAAAGACAACATGAATTCAAAGGGAATCAAATTGTTGTCTATTCTGACAATCTTTAATACAAATGCAAAGAATTGAAAAACTTGTAATGAATTAAAGGGTTGAGCTCCAATGGACATCTAGTACTGGTGATTCTCGTCTCAAACTAGTAAATCTCACCTCTGTAACAATTCATCTAACATTGCTCATAGCTACCCTTAACATTGCTCATAGCTACCTTCAACCATTCTTTGTTGTTGCAAATAGGGTTTCTCAGACGCCCAGGCATAGAACCACGCAACAAATCTTAATGGAGGCCCATGAATGTCAAGAGTCCAAAATCCAATAAAAAAAAAGACCACCGACTAAAGCGATCTTGTAAACAGGCTTTGGTTCTTCAACACACGCAACAATTATTCATTTTTAAAACCACAGGTAGCAATCAAATTCATTGGTTCTCTCACTTTAATTTTACCAACCTTAATCATGTGCTTGACTATATGTATCTCATCATGGCCCTTGTCTGTATAGTTGGAGTTCAAAACCTTTATCTAGAAGTTGTATACCTATCATAAAGGATATGCCTCCCCTATTTATATATCTAGTTGACACGTTCAACTCAATTTATATTCAAATGGAGATGCTCCCCCTTCTATATGGTCTGGGAAAAGAAGGGATGTGGAGTCACGAACCTTTAAGATAGACCGTTTCCTCTATCAGGAACCCTAGTTTGTATCCATATGCTCATCCAAAGGGTTTAATCCCATTGATCCCAATATTTTGAAACTGGATGTACTTGCTCCAAAATGCTATCAAGCCCGCAACAACCCTTTTTCACATTCAAGAGATAGATTGATGTTACCTTATGCCCTACAACACTCCAACACTAAACAATATAGATGCAAATACGACTTTAGTTGATTCCACTTTTACCTACTCATCCTTTGTTCTATTTCCATTCATATTCAACAATATAGGATATATATATATGGTCATCTAAAATGGCTGAGTTGATTTCTAAAATGATGTTGCTTTGATAAAAATACAAAGTCATTCCACAAAACATCATGTAAATATTGGAAGACTCGTTAAATTGATTTCTAAAATGAATTTGATTTGGTAAATATACATCATGTAACTATTGGAAGAATCGATTTCATTAGGGGATAACATAATCGATTTCAACCTGAAGTAAAGCAAAATGAAACTCAAAAGGGAAGGGAGAAATATTTGAAAGTACGGTGATATTACCTAGACATATAGATGTCAAAAAGGTTCATAATTATTGTGATGTTCCAAGCCTCAATCAAACCCTTAAAGATGATGTTGCTTCTTCTTATGCTTAATGAACAATGATCACCCCTATTCCCAACGTGTGCTACAAGACGAATGTGTGAACTGAAAATCTATTTTTTTTGTATTTTGAAAAAAATAGTAAGTGGCTCTACAATTAAATGAGGTTATCCCTTTCGTGGAAAGAGTTAACATGTATTTTAATTAATACATGTGTATTTCAATATAGTTGTCGAGCAAGCACGACATGACTTAACATCCATCTCATTGTATTACATGCCATTTTCAATGCCTTACAAATGTTGAAAAAGCAATTTCATAAAGTTTAGCATTCCCTTAGCCCGAACACTACTATAATTTATCAATGTTGAACTTCTATATATCTCCAAATATTGTTAACTCGTTATGTTACGATGTACCCACTCTTAAATGCTCAACCAACATCCCTTTAACGGTTGGGGTAGCTACAATTATTTGTAAATTAGTTTTTAATGGAATCTTTTATATATATATATATATATATATATATATATATATATAGTTTTTAATTAGATAATAATCTTATTAGTGTACACTTTCCTTTATTTTGCATACTTGAACACATGACCTCTCTCAGTCTATTTTGTCCATCTTTAACCAACTGTGTGACGCTTTCACTCTTCATGTCTTTAATTAAACAAAGACACACATATTTCTCTAGTAAATTTGGCTAAACTTAGGGTTCACATTATATTTCTAGGCCCGTCAACTGATGTGAAATTCCCTTCTCTATGACCCTTATCCTAATATTAAGCCAGGATCCCATTATGATTGAGGAACTTGCCAAGGCCTACTGCCCTAACAATTTTAAATTGAGGTGATCTCCACATTATCCAAGCATCTTTGAAAGCATAGTTTCTTTTTTATTTATGTGACTCCACCCACTATTGCACCCATGGTGTTCTATTTTACACCATGGGTTATACCTTTAAATATAGGTATGCAAGGGGACACGCAATAAATGGACTATATCTGGGTGGGGAAGTATTTATGCCGGTTCCATAAGAATGCTACCTAAAGGCCTTGAATGAAACGTTCATAGACTGTTCAACAATCTACTCTTCTGATGGTGTTATAGGATGGGCGTTTTTCTCCGATCCGAGATGAATTTCAGTCTAGTTTGACGATCCACTCATTATTAGAACATAAATAAATATGGCAAGAGAAATTATATACACCATGTTTTTAAGATCCAAGAAACATCAGGACTTGAAAACAAGAATTGAAGGTCTGTAGGTCTTGTCCACCAGGGTAAGGGAGTTTCATATCAAAATCTATAAAAATAAATGAATCCATGCACACGATACCATAACTGAAACTGAAGTGCAGCATAATCATTAAATAGAATAGCATCAATATCACATGAGCATCCATCATCATAAAAACTATCTTAAACATAACCATCATCATCATAAGGCACATCTCTTAAATCACTGTAGCACATGAAAAACTGTATAGCACATGTAACTAGGAGTGGTATAATCATGACAGCCTAAGCCTAGCCTCGACCATCATCTCTCAGAATATGTAAACTCTGAAGCAAATGAAGCATATACATATAGAAAAAATGGGACCACATATATCCATACAAAATGTGGTCTAACACTACCAATTATGATTTCCTGGGTGTGACATTCATGGGAATCTAGGACTTCTACTACAATTAGTGTTTCCCTTGGTATCCATCTATTTAAAACATCAAGGTATGTGGTCCTTGTGTTATTTTGACTTGAATCACCTATTTCAAAATGTTTTGTGACAGGTGCCTTTCGCTTACTTCCTTCGTCCACACACCCATCTAGGGCATCAAAGTATATGCTAGAATTAGAAGGGCTATTGCAATCATTTATAAAATTGTCCAGTTTTTCAGTAGCAATCCAAAACTGAAACTATCCTAAGTGTACTCATTATCCTCCCCACATTCCTGAAAGGCCTTAATCAGAAGTTGTTCTTCCAAGTTGTATTAAATTCCCTTTAAATTATTTCCAGGATACTCCACATGATCTTTCATAAAAGGCTCTCTGTCAATTTTGACAAGGTGACCTTGAGAGTCAGGAATTAAGGCATACGATAAATCCATTTGAATACTTTCCCCTACGCTTGCATCCCATTTCCTTGAAAGGAGCATACCATACGCAGCGGGAATGTCTATAACCACCCCATCAATGATGTTGGAAATATCAGGGCATGCTGCATGTACACTACCATATCTTTAATTAGCCCATTAACTTATACTGTCCTTGAATTTAAACCACAAATGTTTCTATATGGTCTTGAGATAGTCAAGCCTAATTGAAAATTCAATAACCTCAATCTCAAGTAATTTTGTTTTTATTTTTATATTTATTTTGTATATTAAAAATAAATAGGGATTAGTTGTTATACAGCTTTCCCTTGGTATGTCCCCGACAAGGGACTATATAGTTTTCGTTGAAGTGTATTAATCCGCAATGAGATATGAAATTCTTTGTTTTCCTATAGTTTAAAATTTGGTAATTTATTATTTATTATTTTATGTTTTCCTAGTTTAGTGTTCCCCATCATGCGGCGGCGAGAAGACATCGAAAAAATTTAATGTCTGAGGCATTCATCATCTGGTAACAATTGCATCATATGCAGGTGCAGGTGCTAGGTTGTGTGCTCGAAAACCGAGATCGCGGGATTCTGCAGCTACTCAATTATCTCGGCTAGAGGTTAAGGATCTTTTCAAGGGTGGAATCGCACTAGAGGGTTTTGGGTATCCATCATAATGGGCTTAAGGCAAGGATAACGAAATCCCATGGTTTTTCAGGTTCATTTGAAAAATCACTTCAAACCAAAAAAAATGACAAACAAACGACCAAACCAAAATCAAATGAATGTAAAAATTGTTTGAATCATCCTTTGCAAATGATTATTAGTGTGAATATATTTACAAGATTGAAAACAACTTTTGCAACAAGAGCATGGTCAATAAACTTAGCATAGTTTAAAAAAATACTAATTTTTATAATATCCATATTACATATTAATAAAGGAAAGAAAAACATAATTTATTAATTTATTAAGCAAAAAAATTAAACAAATATTACGATAATAATATTAAAACATTATTATAATTATATTAAAAAATTTAATATATTATTAAGTATTTGTATAGTTTATTATTAGTCCATGTCGTGGGCTAGCAGGGACTATTTTAATCAGCTTGTCACCGTTTCTACGAGCCTACACAAAAACCAAGACATTTTTTTCCATTTATCCTATGTTTTTTTTCGGTGAAATGTTTTTTGACCAATAAAAAATCCAGTGAGATGTTTTTTTGACCAATTAAAAACTTTGAGGCGTTATTTGGCCTCATATCGAGGCCAATTTGATTTTTTTGTGTTTCAATTTATGGTTTAGAGAGCACTGAGATATAGTATTTGTAAAATCATTTTCATTTACCTTAATGCTATCTCAAAGATAACGTTAATTTATAAACATAAAATATTAGTGATATCCTTCGCCTACGTTCTATCTTATCGCATGTTGCATGTTTTACATCTGTTCACCTCTGGATTCCTACATGTTTTACATCTGCGTGGATTCCTGCATGTTTTACATCTGTTCACCTGTGGATTCCTGCATGTTTTAAATCTGTTCACCTATGGATTCCTTACTTTGTTTTATGTAAAGTTCTATTGGATGATAAAAAATTGCCACAATTGGAATTAGAAAATGGAATCATTGTATGATTTTATATTTCATTTGAATCATGTCGTGTTTGCATCTTATTGTGTCGTATCATGTTTAATTCCCGTGGACTTTCTTTGAACTGGGATTTTCTAGGTACTAACCATTCACAAGTAGTGATATTAAGGAAGATTTATGACTTGAAATTTTGAATAAATTGTCATTATTCTTTGTATGATAATATCAACTCTGGCATGAACAATTATCCACTTATTAATTGGAAAAAGTAAAATGTTCTAAAAACTTAAAAAAGAGAACCTCGGGTCCGTTATAGCTTGATAGAGTTTGGATTTCAAGGCACGCATGCTCAAGACAGAACATAAGCTAAATAAAAGACACTTGCACGGCCAAAAAAGTATCCAACTTATAAATGGTTTGCTCATATAAAAAAATTGGTTTTATATTTCCTTGTATAAACACATTTCTAATATCAAATCTCAATCCTGTGGTGGCCACGATAAACCTTGACAGAGCAAGGCCTAGAAGCTTGAACGCTACTCATTGATTGGATGTATAGTTAATATAATTGTAAAGTGTGAAGAATTAGTGAGATTTGCAGAGAGCATAAATGAAATAGAATAGTGTTACATGGAAATGAAGGTTATGCAGATTATGAGAATAGAAGATAAGTGAGTTGCAGGTTCAAGTTGAAAGGGTGGATTAAGATAGGGAGCTAAGACTGCTTCTCCAAATCATCTCCATTGAAGAAGAATAAGAGATTGTGAGTACTGGTAGAATTGTGTCTATTGAAATGGAAATATCACTAAATGACAAAAATTGCAGGGTTTTTGAGTTCTAAGACCATAAATATACTTAAATTTCTCACTTTGTACCTTCATAATACTTAAAATTATGAGCGTGTTTACGGCATGTTTGAGATATTTGCATGCTTCTTAATTTTTAGATGCTATCAGTTTGAATTCATCGCCATCTAGAGAATTCTCGCCTTCCGAGAATAGAGAAACTAAAATGAACAAAATTTATTCCATTTTTTGCTCTTCTACGATCTCTGTAATGTATTTCTGCTTTCTTTGATATTTAGCTCTCAAGAGAGAAAAAAGGTTGTAAATTCTCCTGCACCTATTTTTCCTTTCATCGTTGTCTTTAAAATATGACAACTTTACAACTTGCGTTGTAGTCTAAAAATTCTCCTCATAATTTCCCCTTATTGTGTGTCTTTAAAAGACTGCTCTAAACAAAATCTTAGTTCTTATAGTAAACCGTCACATTTTCAACTCGACGATGATATATTCCATGTATTTAGACCTTCTTTGATGTTTATCTTCCAAGAGTAAACCAAAAACTTTGAACTCTCCTATTGATTTGTTTCCCCTCATTTTTTGTCTTTAAACAATCATAGTTTTGTTCATTGCAGTGTAAAATGGAAGTCTTTGAATTATTCATGCTCAACGAAAGGCACCATGACACCAGATGTAGTGTTGCATGGATGTTAATGTTAGTTATTGAGCAAAATATGAAGAAACTTGAACTTTAAAACTTTAATCCATAATGACACTGCGTATAAATTTCATCAATTATCCAAAGACATAAATCACATCAATTATCCAAAGACATAAATAAAACTATAGAACACAAGATATACCCTCGGAAAACCCTCTACTGATTCAGAGGATAAAAACCTAGCAAACAATCTTAGAGTATGATTGATAAGTAGTAGAGAATGATTACAACACAATAGCATATTGCTTTCATCGAGAGCACTAGAGAGTGGAGATCTAATGGAACACCGTATCTAACTTTCCAAGTGCATAACACTTTAATAACAAGTCAAATTAGGTTTTACAACAATAATAGAATGGTTGCATGTAGCAGCAACTTGTTAACACTTAGAACATTGATCCATCTTTAATCATACACCCCACACTGATCTGGTGTCAAGCTAGCACTCCATAATTATCTCCCACAAGAAGATATGCGCCTTCCATTAATTAACTCTAACTGAGTAGTTAACTGAGTTGAACCGAATGTAACTGAGTTGAACTGGATGTAACTGAACAGAACTAGTGCTTCCCCATCAGTGTTTATTTCCAACAATCACTTGTATAAATTAAGGATTTGATTCCTTAATTAACTAAACTTGTTTACCATAACTAATACTCAACTGATATCTAATCAATTCGAGTTTACTTGGTGGAAACATATGCAGTTCAAATTCTCTATCTATCTATGTGCTTATATTAAATATATCTGCATGGTCCATATGTGTTTTCACTGTAAATAATCATCTTTATCATATCATACTCATAAGATCGTTTCCAAACCTATGATCATATGTATTTCCCCAGGTCATATAGTCATATGCTAAAATAAATCACTCTAGGGGTAGCTAATCCCTAAATGAGACTTGTAGCGCCTGTGGACCATGACTAGCCATACATCACATAGTATATCTACTTTACATAGTAAAGTACACCACCTCACAACCTGAGAATATTTGTAGAACTTGATATTACTCACAAGTCTATTGTCTTGATATTACTCACAAGACTCAGCATGATATTACTCACAAGCTTTACAACATCACCACCTCAATCATATGAGGATATTTGTAGGACTACACAAGTCTACTGTCTTGATATTACTCACAAGACTCAGCTTGATATTACTCACAAGCTTTACAACATCACCACCTCAATCATATGAGGATATTTGTAGGACTACACAAGTCTACTGTCTTGATATCACTCACAAGACTCAACTTGATATTACTCACAATATTTACAACATCACCACCTCAATCATATGAGGATATTTGTAGGACTGCACAAGTCTATTGTCTTGATATTACTCTCAAGACTAGAGAATGACTCATGATGCTTTAATCTCAACGCTCCCTCTCAGTGAGGGAGACATTCTTTTCCATACCAAGCTTATCTCAGAAGTGTTTAAACTTCGTCACAAATAGAGGCTTGTCACAAATTTGCAATATTCTCATTAGTACCTATGTACTGGAACTCATGGCCATGAATTCAATGAAGTAAAACTTCATCTCGAATGTGTTTGATCATAAAACACATATAGGGTTTTCAAGAAAGCTTGACTATTAATACCTAATGACTATAGGCTCAAGTCTTTCACCCTAGTAGGTAGCCTCCTAAGCTACACTACTCCTCAGTATGTAGTACTATCCGCAAAACACATTTTGTTTTTGTAGTACTCTCATACATACATCTTTCTTCTATAGTACTAGCCGCAATACACTTAGCTTTTGTAGTACTCGCCTCAAATTACATCGCTTATCTCATGATAAAACAATAGTTGGATAACACAATCAAATAATAGGTCCGCCGTGTATCAAATACTATAAAGAGCCCATTCTAATGTACCTCAAAGGTATTCAAACATATGCTTAGTAGTAAGCATAAAACATAACAGGTCTGCTCAAAGACCAACCAGATACTTACACAAACTAGCATCATCTGAATCCAATCCATAATAAAGTTTCTCTAAACTAGAAACCATGTATTTTTAAATCCAGCACATACAACATTATACAACAAATGTGTAATAACATGCATAATTGAAAGACTTATCTTTTCTTTCACTCTTCAACATTTGTTGACTTCTTGAATCTTTTGTTATCTCAAGAAGTTCTTTGTGAGCTTTCCATTCTTTGTGATGTTCTTCAAGTCATGATTACTTTCTCATTGATCCTTCTCTTTATATTTTCAGCACCCCAACTACCTCTCCGAGATGTTTTAACTATTCTCTAATAATCCATACTATAAGTAGACTCTGAGAATTTTAACCATGTCTCTTCTCATGTGGATTCTCTCCACAAGCTATCGAATCCCTTGGCTTCCTAAGTCATGTACGATGACTAACTGATGGGGAATTTATCTATTGTCTCCTATGAAGGCACACCAATACTCCCTCTTCAACTAAAGGAGTTATTATGTACTATACCAAGCTTGTCCTGGACAGAAGCTTAATAAGAATGCTGGCAATGTTTCTCATCTATGGATATGTACCATGTCTCAAATATAACTGACTAGAACCCTCAAAATATTTATTGCTTTTCAACATGCTATATCTAGAGCAAGACATGTGATCTTCCTCGATCACTATATTAGTCATATTTCATATATATTTAAAACTCTCTTTTATTGATCAAGACATATATGAGTCCACATACACATGTACCAAGTAGGTACCACAGCACTTGTTTTGTACATGTCTATGTACAAACTGCAAAGCACATAATAGATCCTGGGTCCTGTGACTAACCAAATACATCTCAACTGACTTGATATCCTCCAAATACGAAATAAGAGTTATAAAATTTCATATTTACCTTCATATGTGTGGCCATGGATTTGTAGTCCACCATCCTAAAACTCTTGAGGCTCTTACTGCACATTTTTCCTTAACTAAGGAAAATATTTGTTTGGTTACTACCACACCACTAATCATAAGAATCATAACAATATTCTTGAATACAATTCTCAGCTTCCTTCTGAATATAAGCATCATGCATATCTCATTTTTACAGGAGGTACATCAACCAGTTACATTGGTTCTTCAGGAGCTAGTGAGCCTAGCAACTCCATCTCACCATGTAAATGTGAGAATCATAATATGGGTCCTCCATCATAGAGACTTATGCTCATCTATATATGAATCTCTTATTCGACACATGAATCTAAATAAGATAGAATATCTTCAGGAGTCTTCACATCTATCAGAATATAATTAATCCATCTATTTTTTCTACTTCCCAAGAGACATAGGAACCTCTCGAATTGTTCTCTTTTAGGTTCAGCCATTGGAATGACTCCACATTCATGTCCTTCTTTAATTGTAGGTAAGGGCATATTAATTTTCCATAAAAGACAAATTATTCTCATCGTTAGAACCATTTCATACTCATGAATTTTGTTCACATGAAATACTTTCAATATACTGATAAATATTTACTTAGTTATGTACAAATATTGACCAATCGATTTATCATAACCCATTATAATCTTATGTACTGATATACAGCCCTATATCAGTCCAAAAATTCATTTTATCAAAGAAATATACAGCCCCATATTCATATCTCATGAGGTAAGCATGAAGCCCTATATCTAGCCAATCATGTAGTCTTATGTTCACAGTTTCTGAACTAATCATGCTGCCCTAAATATCATGTCTTGTGAATTATGTTTTCAACCTTATATCAGTCCTACATAAGTCTTATATCAGTCTTTATATCATCTCGCAATATTTGGACTCATGAGATTGATAACATTCCAATAAAGATAGGAGCAACAATGTATATGCTAAACACAATTCCAAGTCCAGGAATACATATTGTAATAAAACAAAATATGATTTTATAAAAGCATATGATAATTAAATAATCATGCAGCCCAACATTCATCAATCATTTCCATCATTCATATCTCATGAATCAATAATGCAACTCTATATTTATGAAACAAGCATGCAACTCTATATTCACATCTTTATGAAACAATCATGCATCCTTTATATTCATAATCATGCATGCTCTATATTCATATCTTTATGAAACAATCATGCATCATTTATATACATAATCATGCATGCTCTATATTCATATTTTATAAAATAATCACGTATGCTCTATATCCATACCTTATGAACAATCATGCATCCTCTATATGACTGTAATGAAAATATTCAAAAGCATATAGATCTAAATAGCATATAATAAAAAAATTGGGTACTTGTCTTTTTATTGTTTTGCATGCTCCCTCTTGATCTCTGCTTCCTTGCAGAGATTACTGTAGTCCCTTGGTCTTGACCTCTTTTCAAATTTGGGTGCATGTAGGGGGTAGCGAATCTCTGCATGGAGAAACTGGATCGCATGCAACCTGAAGCGAATGTTATTCTTTCAAAGAAAAACTTCTTCCAACAACCATCCTCTTCTTTGGATGAGATCTCAATTCTATGAGGCTCTCATTATACACAAGATCCATTGAATAATGATAATATCCAGCTTACAATTCTTGGGGTTGTTCCATCAATTGGTCCATGTTACGGAGAAAACTTCCTACGGCTTGGGGTGTACCACAACAGACAGAGAAACTGCAGAAATCAATCCCTTCCCCATATGCAAGAGAGATACAACATCTAACACTAAAGGATCTCGAAACATACCTTATTCCGGACAGTTGTAGTAGATCCCTGTTGAGATTTTTCTGATCCCACTTGCGTTAGCAATTTACTCTCAACAACAGTAAACAAGGAAAGCATGCTATATGATATAGTGTTAGGCCTACTCTAGCATATATAATCCATGATACATAAGTAATTAAACACATCCATGGATTCAATATTCATTTAAATACACATCATTGGACAGGAAAATATATTTCTATTAAATAAATCAGAGATTACACAAGTGACAACCTCTGGCGGTACATCTGTGAACTGGAGAAACCGATTCCTCCACCTGGGCGTCCACCACCTCAATCCTCCATCTCTCGATAGCAAGCTCACAAGCAAAGGCAAGCTTGGGAAGAACACAAAGTGCTCCAAGGGACAAAGGGATGAAGACTCAAGTATAAGCAAGCTACGGCAACAATGGACTATAGCTTTCTTGCTCTTCAATTCCTCTCCTTCAATGTATCCAAAGGGTTCCTTATATAGTGCTTCAATGGGGTAATGGAAGGAAAAATCTGAGCGATCTCGAGGAATATGGAAGGCCAAGAGACAAGTGACTCAGATTCACATCAAGGAAAACTCCAAAAATATTTGGCCTTTTGTACACATCCCAATGTACACGGGTTTAGGGGTAATATCCACGTATATACGCAAGAAAGGGATTAAAAGTCACATACAACAAATAATGAGTGTTTTTAGGGATGATCTTGGAAACATAAAATGTACAAAAATAGTCCATGGGGTCCAAAGAGTTTGCAGAGGGACAGGGAAGGCCATAAAAGTGTGATCAACCATGTGTGGTAAAATCAACTATAACAGATGCCCCCCAATGTGTGAGGTCAGAGGGGTAACATGATGGCCGAAATACATTACAAATCCATCCCAAAAGTGGAGTGATGAAGAACCAGGTGGAAGAACCAACCATCCAACAATATAATACAATAATAAAACTCTGCATATGACTGCAAGTACATATAGCAGTCCCAGATACATAAGAGTACAATGGACATGAATAGGCATGATATACAAAATGTGACATGTGTGGTCATCGCCATGTACAATATACAATAGATCAGAATCCTCATGATGAAGATATACAAAGGACCAAGATCTCCATGAAATCTAAAGTTATACCATGGATCACGATCTCCATAATGGCTAAAGATATCTGACATACACTAGAATCAAGTCACGAGAGCTGAAATCTCATGAACACTGGCACGATCAAGGAGGTAGCATATAAGAAATGCCACCAATCTGGAAAGTCTTCTTCAAAAACTGCTATGAGTACATATCCTACTATGTGAATAGAGGTGTCGAGGTCGAACATAGTAGTCCATCATCTGATTATTGGTCATTGATGTATACCATTAACAGACGCAATATCACCCACCGATAATGAAAATGGGAATCAAGGTACTAGAGTGCAATCTAACAAGTGTGAATAAATGTGTTGAGGTCGAACACTTGGAAGAATCCATCAATTAGGGGACATTGATGTATTCCCAAAACTGTCGATGGCGAGAGAACCTATCACTGATAATTGTAAGTCTCAAGGCACTCAAATGACTCTAGACTCCTATCCCAGAATAAATGATCTGAAGTCGATGGGATGGAATCCACTGGAAGGAAGGCATTAAGACATCCCCCATCAACCAACATGAGGTACTCAGCAATGTTGTATAATGTGGAAGGACTCGAACAAGATGTGCACGAACCAGTAGTAGTACCGGGAACGGACGACATGCAAAGTCAAGACAACTGAGGAATGGCCAACTCAAGCTTCAACTTCCTTCGAACAAGAGCATAAAGGCGAATGGTGACTGAATGTGGGCGAATAGACTCAATATACAAAACTGGGACATCTCTGCAACGCATGAGGCATCAATAGAGGCTCCATAGGGACTGGAAGCTTAACCAGTCGGTGGAGATAAACTTAGAGATACGAGTATAGCTCCTAAAGTCAAACTAATGACCCAACCAACGAATGTGATATATAGTGCTCTATTCAAGGGTAACATGACTCAACTGCTACCAAAGATAACATCTTTTCCTATCCGGCTTTTTGGTTTTTTGAATTTTTTTTTGGACTTTTTCAGATATTTTGAAAAGCTTGAAAAAGATTAAAAGTGCTTTATAGTTACAAATCTAGGAGGAGACGAGTGTCAACGGGAAAACAAACTAGTTCCAAGCAGTGGAACATACCTATGCTCAATGCAAGGAAACATGTGTAGGATAACGACACTCGAGGGAAAGTCCCCTCTCGGTAAAAAAATGGGGAATCAAGCTGCAAAGGATATATAAAATGGCTTTGTTTGGCTAGATATGAGACAAGCTCAGGCTATATGACTGATAATTAGAGTCAAGGAAGCTGGCATAAGGCTCAAAAAGGCAAGCAAAACTCATGATAATGCAATTACAACTGTACATATACAAGGGAGTCCTAGGGAAAAGGCTAGCATAAAGGTCAAGAGGAGTATGAAGCTCTTGCTCAAAGTCATGGCGGTACTATACAAAGGACTCCTACACCCTAAAGGAAGAATGTCAGCATGGGCACCAAATGCAAAACATGATCTAATTAAGGTACCCATGTATGGTAAAGCTCTACCATTCACAACATGTCACTTGTAAAAGCAGCAAGAGGGTTCCGTGACAAGATGGAATGGGTTCATACCTAAGGTTAAAATGAAATGGTCATAAGGTCATGTAAAATGCAAACGGATGTAAAACCTAACCTATATGCCAATTTAGACATAATACCTGCAATAGGCATGAATGTATCAAATCCATGGTCAAACCGCACTCAAAACGGACTCCTACATCATCAAATTAGTTCAAACGGTCCAAAATGGTCAAAAACTATAGAAAGTGAGTAAAAATTTCAAAAATTTTCTATAAATAGTAAAACATTTAAAAATTTTCATATCACTTGAAATTTTTACCCAACATGGTGTATTTGAGCTCAGAACTTCAAAAGCGATTTCTGGGAGCATCGTCTGGCGGAATCTCTCCTCGTTTGATCCAAGTAGATTCTCATGCCCTCGTCTTCCCATTTCTTGCAAATTTTTTGAATTTTCATGGACCAATAAATTTTTTAAGCCATCCATAATTGTGCGTTTTGGCCCACATGGAAATCGAGGTTTTTTCTGCGTATAGGGCTCACCATACACGGAAAAAGCACCCAAACCCGTGTACATATGTGGTTGTTTTGAGAACAGTCGCGTATAGGGCCGCAAACAAGGTTTTCAAAGGAAAAAAGTGATAAAAACTTTGGTTTTTTGTGTAGGATGGTGTTAGAGTGGAGGGAAAGAGAGCATGGTGATGTGGAGGATGTCGTGCAAGGTGATCTTATGGCCCAACAAGCATTACGAGCATGTGGTTTATACAAGCTTTGGTGTCTTAGTAGCCTGAGGGCCAAACCAAGACTACTCCAGCTGCTGGTGGATTACTGGGATCTAGAATCTGAGACATTTCAGATTGACGGGATGTCGCTTAGCATTGAGGTTGAGGACATATACTTTATCACCAGTTTGTCCCGACGAGGAGAGATGGTGAATCTCCGATCTCGTGGGCCAAGAGGCGAGTTGACTATTGATGAGTACATAGCTGTGTACTGCTTTCCAAAGACGAAAAATGTTGGGAGTCAAATCCCAACAAACTCTATCCAGATTCTAGGATTGAAGGCCATACTTTTAGCATTAGGCAGGATTGTCGGGTTAGATTCACTTCACTAGGCCTCGCGGCCAATGATGTTCTATGCGGTGGAGTGTATGACTGGAGCATGACGCTGTTGAGCAACATGAAATAGCAGCTCAGTGACTGCAATATGGGTAGGGTGTGGAACTTTGGGTTCGGCACCATATTGAGCACGTTCTTCTTTGAGCGGGTACCAGGGATAAGCCCTAGAGTGGAAATTATTCCACATGGAGTTCAGGATCCAGCCCAACGACATTGGGAAAAATTTATGTGCGGACTGGGCGAAGGTAGGGTGGCTAACCCCTACCCATCAAACTTCTTTCCATGGTGGCGGAGACAGATCGTCACCATAGACAACTACCCCTATGCGGGGATAGACTTCCGTGGAGATCCGGATATGCCGCTACCACTAGGAGCAGCTTATGGCAACATAGGTAAAGAATCCCAAACCGACTTTTTAAGTTTTGAGTTATTAAATTTTTTTTTTGTTCTTTGATATATTGACTCAAAAGACATATTTTTGGTGTGACGACACATAGTGACAAACTGTCATGTGTATGCAGATGTAGGAGCACAGCGGCCAGAAGTCTTCTCTCATCTTGACGGAGGGGAAGAGGAGACGATATCATGGGTGCGGATGCAGAGCAGATGCTCAAAAGAATCCACACGAACTTTGTTCGCTTGACACATAGGGCACCCATGGCGCAAGTCGAGGACTTGCCTGAGGCCATGCAGCATCAGGTGGTTGGTGTACCACGAGCATGGGTTCGACTCTTTCGATGGATAGATAGATCCATAGTGCTATATAATGGTCAAAACCCCCCTCCTCCTCAGGCTTAGAGACCTGAGTGTATTCATTTTTGTATGACTGTGTATTATATTTTGGTGGCTCGGAAGCCCCAATTTTGTATATGACACTTATGTATTATGACGTCACTTTTTGGATATTAATGAAAAACTTTTATGATGATCGATTTTATTTATATTTACACGTGTGTAAAATGAATTTTTGTGATATGCTTATGGTCTATGAAGCAAATGCCAATCTAACACATAGTTAGCATATGAGTCAGCAACTTGATTAAAAACTCTTGGAACATGAATGTATGTTATATTCTCAAATTGTCATTCTAGCAATCTCACACATAAGAATCTTCGTAATAATGTCGAATCCCTAATACGATACAAGCCATTAAGTTGTGAAACCACTAACTGTGAATCAAGACGTACCTCAAGAGAATGAACACCATGTGAAATGGAATCATGCAATAACTCAATAACGGCACTATATTCAGCAACATTGTTCGAAGAAGGTCATAAACATATGCCTCCTGAAGACAATACTTGACTCGTAGGAGCATAAATTACCCAAGCAGTCGAAGCTGAGTTTTGAGTGTGGCAGCTAGCACCATCAGCGAATCCTATGTAAATGGAAGACTCCATTGACATCTTCCATAAGAAACAAAAGCTAATCAACAAACCCAATCACCATAAGAAAACCTAACTATGCAATGCAAAAACTGTACAATAATATACAACAATTAGCCCTGGCTGAAGATCATGCATAGTATTTTTTGAGATAGAGCCCATTTATAGGCTCTGCCAAGGCTATCCCTTCATAATCAACCAGCTCATAAGCTCCTTTCTCTAAGACTCATTTAACCACGTAAGGACCATGCCACATGGGATTAAATTTCCCTACCCCCAAGGGTTCCTTAGCTTGATCCCACAAAAGGACCAAGTCACCTTCATTAAACCTCCTTGGACAGATAGACGTATCATACTGGACCTTGATGTGACGCTTGTTAACCTCTAGAGCCACTAAGGAATCTCGGCGTTGCTCATCAAGCTGCTCTAAGTGGACCAAACATTCTTCCAATGCGAAAGCGTCTGGTAAAAGCTCTACAACTAGCTTCAGAGAAGGGATTTCACATTCAACCGGTAAAATTGACTCCACCCCATCCACAAGCTGATATGGATAGAAACCAGTGGCAATCTTAAATGTGGTTCTATAGGCCCACAAAGCAGGATACAACATAATATGCCAATTGGTCTTTCTTCATGTGATGGTTCACTAGAGAATAGACTAGTGATTTATTCACTACTTCAACCTGTCCATTCGTCTGAGGGTAATAAGAAGATGAATGTTCTTGAATATACCCTAACTTGGAAGCCAACTCTTCCATCATTTTATTCTGAAAGTGCCTACCATGGTCAGTGACAAGCTCTTTCAAAATACCAAACCGGGTGATAATTTGGTTGAACACGAAATGCGCGGCTGTCTCACCGTTGGATTTAATTGTGGGCATAGCCTCTGCCCATTTTGTGAAATAATCGATAGCCACTATAATGTGATGATACCCCCCAGCCAAAGCTGGGTTGCAATCCATAAAGTCAAGCCCCCACTTGGTGAAGGGACAGGCGGTGACAATAGGATGTAACGGGACTGGATGCCAGCGCATATTGTGTGCAAACACCTGGCAAGGGTGGTACTATTTGACCGCATTAACGCAATCTTTGTAGATGGACGGCCAAAAATACCCTGCTCTCAAGATTTTTTGGGATGTAGAAATCCCAGATAAATGACCACCACATGCCCCTCCATGGCAATCATTCAGCACAACTCCGGCCTCATCATGGGTTAAACAACGACGCAAAATGGAATCTACCCCACGGCGGTACAAAGTGTTATCCACTATAAGGTAGTTCTTAGATACATGATGTAATTGTCATCGCTCATCCCATGAAAGGTGAGTAGGGACCTTCAATGTTTGCAAATATACAATGATATCCCCGTACCACGGGTCCAAAGTTGAGATAAGTAAAATATGTTCATCGACGAACGTATCCTCATAAACTTCCTATTCCTCCAAACTTGGAAAATCGGATATGAGCTCCGCAAAGATCAAATATTTCTTCGATTTCATCGAAACGAACTCGAGATCAAACTCTTGCAAAATAACTATCCATTTATTGTATTTTCCCCCAATCATCCTTCTAGTGAGGATGAACTGAAATGGATTGATATGAGCTACGACCAAGGTTTGGCGAGGGAGAATGTAGAGTCTCAAACATTTAAACCACATGAACTATAGCCAAGGCTAGCTTCTCCACATGGGAATAGCGAAGCTCTGCATATAAAAGGTTTCAGCTCAAATAATATATGACATGCTCATGGATCTCCTCATCCTCCTAAACCAAAACCATACCAATCGTCTCCATGGATGCGACCACATAAATCAAGAAATCATGGTTATAGTCGAGTGGACTAAGCATGGGGGTCGTTTCTAAGGATCACTTAAGAGCATCAAAGGACTCCTGGGCTCGCTCATCCCAGTAAAAAGGAGTGTCATTCCTCAAAAGACGCATAAATCCTTTAGTCAAATTGGCAAAATTAACCACGAATCTCCACAAGAATTTTGCCATGCTTTGCAAAGACTGAAGATGTCCAATATTATGCAGGGGAGACAATTGAAGTATTGCCTCAACCTTTAAGGGATCGACTCTTATACCCTCCTTGGACATGATGAATCCTAGCAAGAAACCAACAACCACACAAAAGATGCACTTATGAGTATTTAAACGAACCTGGTAATGATGGCATCTTTCGAACACTAATCTCAAATGATATGGATGACGCACTCTCAGACGAGAGTGAGCAGTGAGATCATCCAAATATACTTCGATAATAGTGTTGAGATCGTGAAAAATTAAGGTCATAGCCCGCTGAAATGTAGCTCCGGTGTTTTTAAGGCCGAAAGGCATATTCCGATATGCAAAAGTACCCCAAGAACAAATAAATGTGGTGTTATGTTGATCCTTGGGCTTAATCTAAATCTGATTATATCCAAAAAAAACTATCCATAAAGGAAAATACCTCACTCCTGGCACACTCATCCAAAATCTAAGCAATAAATGGTGAGAGGAAATTATCCTTAGGACATGCATGATTTAGGTCACAGAAATCAGTGCATATATGGATCGCTCCCTGCTTCTTATCCACTGGAACGAGGTTTGAAACCCACTCCGTCAAGGGAACAGTATAGATAAAACCAGCTTTCAAAAAATTTTCTATCTCAACCTTAATGGTGGGTACTTTTCTAGGTTTCACCGCACGCAAACGTTGTCGAACCAACTTCTCATCCGAATAGGTTTTGATCTCATGTTCGACAATACGAGGATCGATACCTGGAATTTCATCATACAACCACGCAAAGATGTCACAAAACTATTTAAACAGTGCAGTATACTCCTTGATCTCATCAGGGGAACAATCCTCCCCAATGTAGACATTCTCAACCTTGCCAGGATCGTGAGAAATATTGATGGGAATAGTTAGTGACACATTAGCCATGTTTCCATCAGCCATCAGACTAGGAGAGCTTAATGGAACCACGGGGCTACCAATATTCTCGCTAAGAATCTCCCTAAAGTCATCACACTCCATATGATCAAGATTAGGAAGAAAATATGATCGATGATGCAATTCCTCCTAAGGTTGCTCAACTCCCAACATGGCCTCAAGCATGGCTTCATCCGATGGAAAAACATCATCAAGGCAATCATGTGAGTGAGATGACTCTACTGCCCATGCCGGAAGCACATATAGGTTCTTCTCCTCTGTCCGTGAAGAGGAAGGACTAGGCTCTGCAACCTAATCAAGATTCGCTTGAAAATCCACCATCGTTGTAGGCAACAGCACGTCAATCTCAGTGGTCATACTCGAAGTACTCAATGAAGGAAGAATCCAAGGATCTTCCATATGGGTAGTGAGAAAAGACACCAAATTCAACGAGGATGAATCCCCACCAAAACTAGACACCATCATAAAAACGAGCGCAGGACAATTAAAGGTTCCCATAAGAGAAGGATACATACCTATGCCCACACTCCCAGTTGTTGGCTGAGAATGATCGATAATCAGGATAGAAGCACTCGATGATGCATTGACACTTGGATTTTGGAATGACGTTTGATCAATCATAACAATCTTCCCATTAAACAGAAAACATATCACTCGAAAGAGGGAAGAAGCTATGGCTTGCATACTGTACATCCAATTCCGACCCAGCAAAAGATTGTAGTCAAGGGGCACTCTCGACCTCGATCGCGACAGTCTTCCCTCCCAATTGGACTTTTAAGGAATGAAGAATTCTATGCGGCCGAAAGGATCTACCATCAAAATCTGTCAACATAGTAGCGGATTGAGACAACTCGGGAGAACCTAAGCCCCTCCAACAAGACAAAGACATTATAGAATTTGCAGCGCCTTCATCAATGACAGTGCACTTGACGGTGTTGTTAAGACACTCTACATGAATCAAAAGAGACGCGTAGTAAGGAAAGCAAGGCTGTACTCCCATGGTTTCAAATTTGATCATAGTGGAATAGTTATCATCACTGACCCCAAGAGTAGATAACAAATCTTTTCTTTGTGGAGGACAACTTTGAAGCACTTCTAACGCGGACATCGCATAAGGAGTCTGGCCCAAATCCTCAACAACTGAATATTTTTGGGCGGCTCGGGCATTAGGATTGTGCCCCGAATGCTTTAAGACTCCCTTAGGAATGCGAGGTGGGGCTTCAGGTTTATCCATAGGCTTTTCAATTCGCAAAGGGCTCTCGGGTGGGGAAGGTTCTTTCCCAAGGTTCGGTTGTGATGAAGCATAGTCTTTCATACGGGTCACAACCTTAGCATCACTCATCATGTTGATGCATCCATGACCACCAACGGCCTCCGGTGGATTTTGATTTCCACCCGATGCACAACCAAGATCAATGGTCCTCGAGTTCATATTTTGATTGTTGGGTAAAGGATTTTATAACATAGTTGGGCCCTGTGCTATGAACCTCAAGGAATCTTCCATACAAGGGCACAAGTGAGTGAGATGGTCCTTCTTACACAATTTGCAAGGAAACTTCACCTTGCGTTTAGAATGCTTGTCCCCCCCAGCATTAGTGTTCTTGTCATCATTATTAGCATTTTCATTCTTGTTCCCACCCTTACGATTATTTTTTCCTATTTTCTTATTCCTTCCAGACTGTTGGTTTCCTTTCAAGTTCAACGTTTGCATGGAAAGTACATTCACCAATTAGGTAGGTTGAGACGAAGTCGTAGCTTGTCCCGACGCAGACTGGTTAATTGACAATTGGCTCACTAGTTTCACAACCGAGTCCACAGGTTTGGTACTTGTATATGCCACAATACCATCAGCATGTGGCCCATGCTTGACCTTGGGGTTGAAATTGGACCTAGGAGCATTGGGTATAATCTCAAACAAAAGTCTGGATTGAGCATAGCCCAAATCCAACTCTTGTGCCCTAAAAATAGTCGGTTCCTCGTTCTGAACTCCGGATGTCGAAACATCCTTCGCTATATAAGGTAATAAAGATTTGAGGAACCACTCAAGAAGAAACTATGGTGGTATAAAAACTTTGATTAACCGTTTTTTTCTACGCAACTCTTGAATATGATCTGAAATGTGTGTGGCTTTATCTTACTGGAAGGTCGACAAGAGTTCGGTACCGACTTCGTAACGTACGAGTAGCTAGAAATGATTAAGGAAAGTCAGTGCAAGATCATCAAACGTAACATAAGCCCCCCCCCGTAACTCTATATACCATTTCATTGCAGGACCTGTTATGGTGCGTTGAAATAGCCTCAAATGAATGGAATCGTCATGTAAGGAATTGGAAGAGCACCAAAGGTGGAAAGTGGTGACATGCTCACCGAGATCTTCACTAGCCTTACCTTAGAACTTGGGAATGTCTGAAGGAAGCTTATTAGGGACAGCCAGCCATGCTGGGTTATGAGACACATGATCGTTCATCAATCTTGACAAGTCAAGCATGTTCAAAGTTGCAAGGAAAGGGAGCCTAGGTTGAGCCGGTCGATTCCACGCTCCTTGGTAGTTTTTATTTGTGTAAGGTTGATTGCTATAAATACCATGGCCTTGGTCATAATAACCTCCTCCCATTTGACCCATGTAGGGTTGCATGGAAGCATTATGATGTGGTGTGCCTTGATTATGAGGCGCTACAAAGCCACAATTGGAAGAGTAAGCGGGTTTTTGATACCCGTACCCATACGGTTGATAATTTTTTCCATAGTGTGGTACATATGAATGTCCATGAGAAGCTCCATAAGGTGTTCCATGGGATGTACCATGAGAATGTCCATAGTTAAGGGTATGGGAAGCTCCATAAGTTGGAACATGAGATGATCCAGACATAGGTACATGACCTGTTGACACAACAAGAGGTACTTGAATCTGAGATACTACCGTGCGAGCAGTCGCAGAATGAACATGGCTAGTAGCAACATTCTGTCCTAAAGGCCCACGTGAACTAGGGGGAGGAAGAGTTATTAAAAATGCATTCGAAGGAACGGGGTTTGAAGATGAAGGGACATGTGAAGGAATGTAAGTGGTGTTCCCAATGTTCACTCGTCTCAGTTTTGGTATCCGCATAGGATTACTAACACTAGGTCTAGGATGAACATGTGAAGTTTCCTCCACCACAGGGATGGAGGGTGCAATGTGACTAGTGCCCCCAAATATCTCTGCATGGAAAGGGATGGGAGTGCCCCCAAGCGTAGTGTCAGGACCAACTTTTGACTCAACACGATGTGCTAAATCGGGTGCAGGGATATCAGACATGTCATATCTAACATGACTAGTGCTTACAGGTTCATGGTGAGTCTCGTCGCCTAGAAACCAATATCGGCGACCTGTGAATGAGGGATCATAACCAGATCATGAAGGTTGTTTGTGTAAAGAATCATATGTGTTAATAGGATCTTCTTCCCCAACCTCGTGAGGTGGAGAAGACATATCTGGAATATCATCCTCATGATCTCCCATGGTGTGTGAATCAAAGTGAGAAGTAGTCTACCTGGACTATCTGGTTCTCTCTCCCAAAGGAGGAGGAGACATGGAAGGCGGAAGTCCTACTAAACGAAGAGAATGGTGGGGTGTCGCACCTGAATCCACAATGACTCAAAAAATAAAAAGACTCGATCTAATTACGCAAACCTTGGGCAAACCAGTGTGCACAGAGCATACACCTATAAAATGTAAAGCCAAATCGCAAGCAAACAAGGGTAGGTTATGTGAGCTCCCAAATGAAGCAGGTATGTCTTGCCTAGGAGAGGCTTGAAACTCCCATAAACAACAAGCGAAGGTTTGTAACAAATTATACTTGCCCTAAGCTTCAACGCATATAGCAACTGTGCTTTCCAACCCCTACTTGGCCAGGACACCTGCAGAATAACCTCTGCAAATACCCCCTCGATAACCTAGGTAAGGAAACTAAGGTCACCTCTATATAATCAATGCTCATGTGGACATTAGCAGGCGGGATTGACCGTATGGGTAGGGTAGCAAATATGAAAACTCTCAAAAGAGCTCCTAGATACGAATACAATCCTAAAAATATCTCCAATGCTACTCAGTTACAACCAGGGGTCATCCCAATCATAACCGCTCACATTGCCTCCTGCTTAACTCCCTTGTAAGAGGAGGATCCTAAGAACACTAATTATACAAAGGATTTCACACTCTCACCTGGACAGACACCTAAATGTTTTGTTTAGTGGTCTTGGAGAATTGGCTCACAATGAACTATTCCAAGACCCTAAAACTTAGTCTTGTTGGTGCACCCTAAAAAAGAAAAGAGTGTAATTCATTTTATTATGTGTTGATTTTAATTGGCTTTATTACTCAAAGGGTAAATGGTCGTGCAACTAACTATGTTATGACACAACAAAAAGTAAAATGCACACCTAACAATCAATGCAAATGCACTGTGTCGAATGAAAAATAGGGTATGCTACTACGTGACGTGCAAAATTTTTCCTTCAAATGTATATGCAATCATTTTCTATATGAAAATCTGACTAATATTCACCAAGCAAACCTAATGCAAGCACCATGCTAAATGAACAATGCATAACAATGCACAAAAGCAAAATGTTTTGTATTTTTGAATTAAATGAGATAAAAAGAAAAGGTATGACTCTACAACCCTCAGACTCTGCAAGCACTCACAAACAGTAACCAAGCAAAGCACCAAAGTAAAAGAGACCTAATGCACTAATCCCAAAACAAAAAATAGAAAATGAAATGACAAAAATCTTTTTTCAAAAATTAACTCAAAAAGAGTCTCTAGTTAGAAACAGAGGGGAGATACAGACTCCAGAAGCAACAAAGAAGACTCAGCAATCACCCAAACTCACCCAGCAACACTTAATCTTCCCAAAAAAGCAAAAACTCATGGCATACATGATTGTTCTCAGTAAACCTCTATACATACGTGATTTTTCCAGGAAAACCCACCTGTATACGCGACTGTGAAAGCAAAACCTGCGTATAGGAATAAAAAGATAGAAAAATAAGGTAAATGGACAAACTGAGACAAAATTTACTTCTCTAGGATACTAATGGGTAATCATGCCATCAAACCCGACACAGAAACAGAAAAATCAAAGCAATAAAAGTACATTGAATGCCGAAAACCCCCAAATAAAAACAACTAGCAACCTCCCCAGCGGAGTCGCTAATTCTGTTACGGAGAAAAATTTCGATGGCTTGGGGTGTACCACAACAGACAGAGAAACCGCAAAAATCAATCCCTTCCCCATATGCAAGAGAAATACAACATCTAACACTAAAGGATCTCGAAACATACCTTATTACAAACGGTTGTAGTAGATCCCCGTTGATCTTTTTCCGATACCGCTTGCGTTAGCAATTTACTCTCAACAACAGTAAACAAGTCAAGCATGCTATATGATATAGTGTTAGGCCTACTCTAGCATATATAATCCATGATACATAAGCAATTAAACACACCCATGGATTCAATATTCATTTAAATACACATCATTGGACAGGAAAAGATATTTCTATTAAATAAATCAGAGATTACACAAGTGACAACCTCTGTCGGCATGCCTGTGAACTGGAGAAACTGAGTCCTCCACCACCTCAATCCTCCATCTCTCAATAGCAAGCTCACAAGCAAAGGCAAGCTTGGGAAGAACACAAAGTGCTCCAAGGGACAAAGGGATGTAGACTCAATTATAAGCAACCTACAGCAACAATGGACTATAGTTTTCTTGCTCTTCAATTCCTCTCCTTCAATGTATCCAAAGGGTTCCTTATATAGTGATTAAATGGGGTAATGGAAGGTCAAATCTGAGCGATCTCGAGGCATATGGAAGGCCAATAGACAAGTGACTTGGATCCACATCAAGGAAAACTCCAAAAATATTTGGCCTACACATCCCAATGTACGCGGGTTTAGGGGTAATATCCGCGTATATACGCAAGAAAGGGATTAAAAGTCGCGTACAACAAATAATGAGTGTTTTAGGGATGATCTTGGAAACATCAAAGGTACAAAAATATCCCATGGGGTCCAAAGAGTCTGCAGAGGGACAGGGAAGGCCATAAAAGTGTGATCAACCATATGTGGTAAAATCAGCTATAATAGTCCACTTCGGGAAAAAGGCCATAACAGGAATTCTGAGAATTTCATCTTCAAATACTTGATCGTATCTCTCAAACAGTTGTGTATTTTTGAAATATTCTCACGTGTAATTTAAATAGGCCAATTTCGGAAGTGGGTTTTCAACCGTTTTGTCTGATTCCTCACGGATTGATCAAAACGTCTCTACGAAATTTGTCTCCTGAAAAGTGACGAAAATTGTGCATCTTGATTTGATCTTTAATTTGCCCTGCATAAAGATTCCTTACTCAATGAGGTCAAGTAAACATCTAGATCATTCTCCTCAAGAATGATTCACACTCTTGCCTTAAATTTGGAAGTGTCTTCAAATTGGTCTTCCGGTTGGATAGAGATCGATGCCATGGCTCCAAGATCTTTGCTCAATACTTCTCATGATCACGTAGGCTTTAGTTGCTTGCGCAAACTAAGTTCTTGCATGCCCTTGCTCTGATACCATGTTAGTGATTGAGAAAAATATGAAGAAACTTTAACTTTAAAACTTTAATCCATAATAACAGTGCATATAAATTTCATCAGTTATCCAAAGACATAAAGCAAACCATAGAACACAGGATATACCCTGGGAAAACCCTCTACTGATTCAGAGGATAAAAACTCAACAAACGATCTTAGAGTATGATTGATAAGTAGTAGAGAATGGTTACAACACAGTAGCAGATTACTTTCACCGAGAGCACTAAAGAGTGGAGATCGAATGGAACACCGTATCTAACTTGCCAAGTGCATAACATGTTAATAACAAGTCAAATTAGGTTTTACAACAAAAATAGAATGGTTGCATGTAGAAACAACTTGTTAACACTTAGAACACTGATCCATCTTTAATCATGCACCCCACACTGATCTGGTGTCAAGCTGGCACTCCATAATTATCTCCCACGAGAAGATATGTGCCTTCCATTAATTAACTAACTTTAACTGAGTAGTTAACTAAGTTGAATTGAATGTAAATCAGTTGAACTGAATGTAACTAAGTTGAACTAGATGTAACTGAACAGAACTGGATGTAACTGAACATAATTGGATGTAACGGAACAAAACTGGATGTAACTGAACAGAACTAGTGCTTCTCCATCGGTGTTTATTTCCAACAATCACTTGCATAAATTAAGGAGTTGATTCCTTAATTAATTGAACTTTTTTACCATAACTAATACTCAATTGATATCTAATCAATTCGAGTTTACTTGGTGGCAACATATGCAATTCGAATTCTCTCTCTATCTATGTGCTTATATTAAAGATCTATGCATGGTCCATATGTGTTTTCACTGTAAATAACCATCGTTATCATATCATACTCATAATATCCTTTCCAAACCTATGATCATGTGTATTTCCCCAAGTCATATAGTCATATGCTAAAGTAAATCACTCTAGGGGTAGCTAATCCCTAAATGAGACTTGTAGCACCTGTTGACCATGACTAGCCATACATCACAAAGTATATCTACTTTACATAGTAAAGTACACCACCTCACAACATGAGGATATTTGTAGAACTTGATATTACTCACAAGTCTATTGTCTTGATATTACTCACAAGACTCAGCTTGATATTATTTACAAGATTTACTGCATCACCGCCTCAATCATATGAGGATATTTGTAGGACTACACAAGTCTACTGTCTTGATATTACTCACAAGACTCAGCTTGATATTACTTACAAGCTTTACAACATCATCACCTCAATCATATGAGGATATTTGTAGGACTACACATGTCTACTGTCTTGATATTATTCACAAGACTCAGCTTGATATGACTCACAAGCTTTACAACATCGCCACCTCAATCATATGAGGATATTTGTAGGACTACACAAGTCTATTGTCTTGATATTACTCACAAGACTCGGCTTGATATTATTCACAATCTTTACAACATCACCACCTCAATCATATGAGGATATTTGTAGGACTACACAAGTCTACTGTCTTGATATTACTCACAAGACTCGGCTTGATATTACTCACAAGATTTACAACATCACCACCTCAATCATATGAGGATATTTGTAGGACTACACAAGTCTACTATCTTGATATTACTCTCAAGACTAGAGAATGGCTCCTTATGTTGTAATCTCAACAGTTAACATGTCATGAAACACTTTTTATCCTTTTGGAAATGATGATTGATCCTTGTTGAGAAGCGTCTAAATAGATGGATTCCGTACACAAGTGCAGATGGGTGGGTATTCCATAAATTGAGTCTAAGTTGGAAGGTCAAGTTTACAACCTAATAGGGAACCCATGTGTTTTGCACTTTATAGAGTGTGGAGGGATTATTTTGTATTGATAAAAAGCATCTATTTTTTATTATTAATAAGTTGTCTTACAGTGTAAATCTGGGGAACAACAATAATTGCTCAAGAAAACTACCTCTTTTGTACTCAATAAAAAACTAATGGTATTTGTGTGTATTTTGACTCTGAAGTGGCTTTACATAAATCCTATTAAAAAAATGACTAAGAAAAACAAAGTAAAAAACTAGAAATACATAGTTTGATGAGAGGGCTCTCAACCACACCAAGGCCAATTGGTAAGCAAGAATGGAATGCTTGCTTCTAGAGATCATTTGGTAAGATGTCTCTAATACCTAGCAGTTTCTGCTCATATTTATTTGAAGAAGCTATCGCATGTGTAAACCAATGTATATAAATTTATATATGTTCTCATTATCTGAAATGGGTTCAATAGAAAAGAACTAATGGATCATATTAGATACACACATAATCAAGAAACATTGAGGATTGAGAAAAAGAACAATGAAATCGTTAAGAAATTAAACAAAAGAAAATCTAAAAAAGCTATTGAGAAAAAAGGCAAAATAAGAAAAAAAAATGATTGAAAAAGGGAACGATGAAATATTAAGAAATTAAAAGAAAGAAAAGGAAAAAAATGATTGAGAAAAAAGACAAAATAAGAAAGAAAAATATTGGGGAAAAATAAATGAAAGGACAAGGATGCTTGGACTTACATTCACCCCATTGTTGTATATTATTATACCAATTTGAGTCATAAATGAGCTTTGGGCAGAGTGGAAAAGGAGGAATGGGAAAATCCTTTCTATGCAAATGATTAAAAGACTCAAATAGCCACAAAACTACATTGTAACTATGTAATTGTCGAAAATAAACATTAAACGTCACCATTCAAGGCTAGTTTTCTCATTGGGTTTTCCAAGTTTAAATCTTTGTTGTGTCATAGTTTTTGGAGTTTAACTTTGTCCCAACATTTCAAGTGGAATCTTCACTCATCTTCAGAGGATAAAGAAAAGCTTAATGATGTTGAAAAGAGTGTTATGATTATATATATTTGAGTAATAGAAACATTAAGATTGTAAGCCATTATAGTGAAAAGCCCACATTCAAGGAGGGGTAAAAAGAAAGAGAGAAAATTAGATGTTGAGAATGGTTAAAGAAAATATAATAATAAAAGAGAGAAAACTAACATTTAGATAGGAAAAGCTTTAATAAGATAAAGTCATTTAGAGAATAAATTTATCATGCATAAAATAGTAATGTTTTTTTTGGATTATCATGAATAATAAGAAAACGGAGATAAGAGCTAGAAAATGATAAAAGTAGAAAACAAATGGGGGTGATTAGATAGTGGAAAAGAAATTTGGATAAAGATATATTAAAGAGGTGAGGGGAATTAAAAAGGAGTATGAATATATTGAATGGAGAGGAGAAGTGAGACCAATCATTGGTTAAGATAGCGTATTAATGGTTTTCGTAATTGATTTAATTTGTATCCATCTGTTTGCATACAATGGGTGTTCTTAAAGGAAAACTATAATGTTTTTGGACAACATTTGTAGAGCAATTTTGTATTAATTTTGAACACTGTGTACCCCTTCATATGCATGAAGTTCCAATACTTTTTTTATAAATATAAGTCATGCATGTTCTTGTTAAAAATGAATTAACAATTTTCAAGTATATCCAATAAATAAGTCATATAATAGTTACATTAATTAATTTTTGAACGATAACTAATATTCATATTTATCATGGGAGAAAACATTTTATAGTTGTTTATCAATCTTTGATCATTGCTTTGACAATTCATATTTTTTAAATGTCAATTTTATATTATATCAATATATGTATAATATCTTTCAATATTGTTGTAGGTTAGCTCAAGTGATTAAGTGCATCATGTAGGAGGACTCAGGGTCAACCCCTTGAGTTGGTTGTATTTTCCTTTTAACAATGGTTTAAGAAAAAAAATGAACCATCCCCAAAATTTCATTTGTTTCAGGTGGGGCGTGGGTCACTTTTGCAGGCAGTTCGAAACTTTTTTCCAAAGGTACCTTTTTTCTCAATAGCATCCAACGAGCTCTCTCGATCGAAATTTGAGTAAAAGCACAATGAGATATGTCGAAAATACGAACAAAAAAAATAGTTTTTTTAATAACAAATATGTCAATTCAACCATTATGGTTGACTTATTTTACTGAAATTCTATTGGTTCTTGAATTTCAACTCACAAAAACTTATTTTGGCACGTTTTCTTATAAGGCCCGTTTTAGACCCCAAATTTCCTCTAATGGTGGTTTAAAAATTTCCCCAAAGGTTCCTTTGTGTTGTTGGGTGGTGGGGTGGTGTTTGAACTACTTTTAAAAGAACATTTTGGGGTGGTTCAAATCCCCACCCCATACCCAAAAGGAACCTTTAGGGGTGGTTCAAAACTCTTCTTTTAAACCATACTCAAAAGGCCCTTGTTTAGGGACAGTTGAACACTACCACTAAAACCCTATAAGAGATAAAGAATAAAACAGTTTCTAAGTAACCTAAACACATTTTGAGTACTAAGTTTATAACTCAAGGTAGACCAAGCAAAGACTTGAGTTGCATAAGTTGCGGATATTTTCTAAACACCAACACTACTACATATGGGGTCAAAATTTGATGTTTCAATCGAAGTTTGATGAAAATTACAACTTTTAACGTTGAATTTAATTTGAATGGGTGGAAATTTTAAGGGAATTAATATGTTATTACTCAACAAATGTCACTTAAGCGACGTTGCTTTGACGTAAATACCATAGTATTCACACCTATTCGATGTATATCAAGCATTAAAGTAATGTCAATACTATAGTTTTTATGTCGAAGCAACATCACTTATTCGATGTTGTAGCAATCCACTTTTTTGGGAAAAAATAATTGGGTTGGGAGTGAAAGGTGATATAGGGTGATAATTATGTGAGTTTGTAAGGGTCATTGGTTAGATGGGTTAAGTTTTATATGGTTTAAGGATTTGGGTTTAGAGGGAATTTTTTTAATGTAGTTAATAAGGATTTATGGTTGGATATAGAGTTAAGGGTTATATGGGTTGGGGTCATGTCACTTAGTGGGTATAAATGTTAAAAGTAAGGTATTAATTTTAAGGTCTTAGGGTTTGTAGGGATTATAATTTATAAGGGATACTAAATAAGTATAAGGCCTTAGGTGTTGTAAGAGTCATAAGGGTTAGGGGTTGTAAGGCTTGCATCTGGTTTAAAGGTTATAGGAGTTTATACTTAGAGAAGCGGGATAGTGATTACGGGTTAAGAGTTAGGAATTATAGGGACTTAAAGTAAGTTTTTCAAATATTACATATTATAGTGATTATGAACTAAGTGTTACATATATTTCCTTATAGTGATATCCTTGTTCTTTCTTTCTTTGTGTCGACCCTAGACATAAATTTAGTCTAAAGGACAAAAAAACACATTGTCATCATCATTATATCAGTAATATGGTTAACATATTATAAAATTTATATTTTAAAGGTTATATGGAAAAGGTGTTAGGGGTTATCATTCAGGATATAGTTGAGGTTACTTAGGTTAGAAGTTTTAGGGTTTAGATATTATAAGGGTTATTAGGTAATTCAAGCTAGACATTATAAGGTATATGGATTAGGTGTGACAAGTTATATAGTTTAGGGAAAATATATGATGAGTTATATAGGTCAAGGATTTTAAGGATTAAGTGATAGGGGTTATAGTGGTTTTGTGTTATTTGTGTTAAATAAAGTTACATTGGTTTTTTGTTTTATTGGTGTTAAGGTCTAAAAGTTTTAGGATTTAAATATTAGGGGTTAAGGGATAGGGTAAGATATGGGGGATTATGTAACGTCCCCTACCCTCCAATCGGTGAAGAGGACGCTACCATGGCGTTAACCATCCGGGCTACCAGCCCCATGAACATGTGAATTCATAAGAATGTTGAAATGCTGAAACAAAATCCTTTGAACTAGAACTTGCATACATGAACATTTATCATACAGCGGAAGCAAACATACGTTCATACAAGAATTCATTCAACATGTTCATCATAATCATTAATAGTAAATAGGGTTGCATAAGTAAAATAGACAAGGTTACTTATCTTATAAGAACTCGTTCCGCAACCAGCTACGTCGCTGCAACGTTCCACCCAACCATAGGCCAGCATGCTCCTTAATCTCTCAGCAACGCTGCCACCCCCGAGCTGGGCATGATTCTCCAAGGAATAAAGAACAAGCAGGCTTACACATAGCCAAGGATACACAAAACACAGCCAAGCCAACACAGTTGGGTTTATCAGGCCATCAACAAGACAGCCAAGCCAACATGGTCAGGTTTATCAGGCCATCAAGGAGTTGGGTAAGGCTAAATGCTAAGCTGGTGAGCTCATTATTGAACCAAGAACACCTACACCAGAACTAGCCTGGATTCTAAGACACCCACACACACCCAACACAAGGAATCAATCCCTTCTCTGCTACACAGTCCCTCAGGCCCTGCATTTTCTTCCAGTGCTATTCAGGGGTTGTGGAGAAGAAAGCCATCCCTCTAGCTCTGTCCGTGTGATTTCCAGCCACCAGGTTTATTAAGCAAACCAATCCCCCATCCCTACTCCCAACACAGTCCGAAGACCAACCATTGCACACATGCACTCAATTAGTTGTTACTGCTTAAACAGGGAAAACGATTCCTAAGTCATTCTTGGCCCTATCGTGGCCAAAACGAATCCCAAGCGAATTACAACAGTCCCAAACACAACAGCAATCACAACACGAGGAAAGATAGCAGTCCGTCCTGGACAACTGATTCCACACTGTGGAAAAACGTGAATGACAACCGATAATCGGCTCCCCTCCTGGCTACATGAGATCAAACAGAGTAGATTTCTGTGCGTGCAAATGAACAGACTCCCGTCCCCAAAATGTAAAGAAGACCACAGCAAACACAACGTAATGGAAACCACCGCAAACCCACAATCAATCTGTGAGGAACGAATCCCCCCCCCACCATCCGCAAAATCCGTAGAGGAAAACTGCGTGGATAAAAACCAGGAAAAATCCTGTGCGTGAGAATAATGAACAGACAATGGTCCCTACGTGAGGATGAACCGCTCTGCCTATGCGCGTGGATGAACAAAAACAACGGCGAGAATGCGTAGTAGTCATTCTTCTGCCCATCGTGAGGTTCAATCCGCTGGTGGAGTGTGCGTGTGGGCAAGGACTGACAGCCCTGCCACACTCCACTCCCAGCCATAACTGCCCCAACTAACAACAACAGTTTTTAATGGTGGTGGTTGGATAAAACAAGGGAAGGTGACACATGGATTTTTCCCCCATTGCCCAAGGTTTGACATTTCCCCCCCCACCACCCTTATCCTTGTGAAAATCATGCCCCTTCTCAATTTAGTTGCTGCGATCGTAGCTAGTCGGGTTCATTTTAATTAAAGATGCATATTTACATGATGACAAACTTAATATATGTTGCATGCCCCGATATACCACCAGTGACAATGTAACTCCGAAACATAACATAATCAATCAATGGTGGGGCCTTGGCCTTTAGCTCCGCACCATGATCATTACAATATATACATCATGTACATTTAATGCAACGGGGTCAAAACCAGGGTGTTACAGATTAAGTGTCAAAGTGGTTATGGGATTTAAATATCATGTGTTATAATGGTTAGGTTAATGCTTAATAGGGATTAAATGTTAAGGATTATAGGTAATCCTAACCCCTTAACCCCTAATCCCTTAACCATGAACCCCTAATCCCTTAACCGATTAACCCCTAACCCCTCATCCCTTAACCCCTAACACATAGACCTTAACCCCATTTACCCCTAATATCTTCACCCCCTAACCCCTCAACCCTTAACCCCTAACCCATATCCCTTAACCACCTTTACCCCTAATCCCTTTGGCCTATATGGGATAAAAGTTAAGGTTCATAAGGATTAGGGTTATATGGTGGAGGTTTTAAATAAGTGTTAGGTGTTGTGATTTATTCATGTTTAACATTAACAATGTTAAAGGTATTAGAGGTATACTGTTTATAATTTAAAGGGAAAAAGTTGCAATAGATATGTGTGAGGGATAATAGGGTTTTACAATACAAGGTTATTGCGGTTGTAATTATGAAGTTTAGGTGTTATATGGATTAGGGATTATGAGTTATAAGAATTATAATGGTTAAGAGTTTAAGCATTTTTCAAGTTAGAGATCATAGGAATTTTAGGTTAAAGGGATTAGGTATTTTATATATTACAATTTCTAAAGGTTATTGGGGTTATGGATTATAGGGGTTAGTGGTTATAAGTAGCTACCTATATTTTAAAGGATATATAATTTCAATCTATATGGACTAGATATTAAGGTTGATAAAGTTTAAGTGTTCTAAAGTTGAAGTGCTATAGGTTATAGTGGTTAGTGGTTCCAATGTTTATAAGCATTAGTTATTGTGAGTTAAGGGATATAAAAGTTAGTGGTTATGTGGGATATTAAGGTTAGGCAATATGGATGATAGACGGTAGGGTGTATAATGGTTATATGGATGAGTGGTTGTATGAGATAGATATTTATGATTATATGGGTTAAGGGACATATGAGTTAGGTATCATATGATTTGGGGGCTAAAAGATTACATGTAACACCTCATTTTTTTACCTTGTAACATAATGATAGCATAACATAGTGAGCATGTGGTGAATCGTGGTATAGTGTCTTGTTTAATGCATTGATTTCTCTAGCGTGACATAGTGAAGAATACATGTTGGATTTGAATATATGTTGTCGTAGTGTTGTTTATCTTGACGTGCAGTTACATAATCAACCATTAGTCTAAAGGTAACACTTGAGTCAAAAGGAAGTCTCTTTTATAAGTAACTACATTGTAGACATAAAAGGGAAGCATTTTCTTTTAATAAGCTACTTGTATTATAAAGACTACATATTACATCAACAAATTCCTATCTCAAGACTCTAGTGAGTAGGACTTCAACAATAAATGTCTTTTTTATATTAAACTAGTGCCAATGCATATATTCAATTCCTAGACAACATACATGCCCATAATTTCTTGATAATGCATTTATGTTTATGAATATACAACCTTCTGTTATATGTTTGGACATCACAAATTTATGGTTCAATTCTCCAGTAATTTTTTGTTTTGTTACATATGTATCTACTTCGTAGATTTTGGAATAAGTCCTTCATCTTCTTATCTCAAAAGTACTCTAACCCCTCTGAGCAATGTTATGTTTAGATGATGACAAACACTAATGATATAGGGAATCTATCTACCTATCTTTTCTGGATGGACTTGGTTGTTCAAAAATGAAAAAGGAGAAACACAAAAGTTGCTTTGAGGATTGACTGCTTATGCAGAGCCATGCCATATAATTGTTATCATGGGGCCTTCAGAATATGCAAAATATATCCTTATATATGCTTGGAAGGTACTAAACATTCAATAAAACCAACTTCAAAATTCCACACTAGGCCCTAGAAGAGCCTAGAAATTGTTAATTTAACATTAATTTGAATCTGGCTTCTTCAGTGGATTGCATGCATTCTTTATTTATTGTGCGGAGAGTTTGGACACAATTTTTGTGTAAAATGGAAGTGTCCTCGTAAATGGAAACAACATAAAGCTCACATATAGATCTGTAGTAAGCATGAGTCCATAATTCAACTTCTAAACTCATGAAATTAGTCCAAATGTAGATGAAGATGCAGATTAGGAGTGAATGAATTTAGTGTTTTTGTTTGATGCTCATCTATATAGTTGTTAGAAATATATTTCGGTGGTAAATTTCAAGTCTTTGATAATATGGAAATAACTTACCTTAATACGTATTGATAATGCATTAAAGTCCAAAATCTTTAATATTTAATAACAATACTCATATCCTCATGATAAGAGGAAAAGCTATACATGGAGCTAATGTTCTTTTTTTTAAGTTTTAAACATTAAAACTTTTATTTTTAAAATTGTGAACCCTATTTAAGAATAAACATTTGAGTTTAATATAATAATGATCTAAACATTTCCCAAGATTTAAAATAAAAAATAATCATAATAATAAAATAATAAATTTAAACCTCAGAAATTATTAATTTTCTAGTTTTGATGAAAAAGGGTGTAATTAAATACACATTCCCCAAAATGATAAATGAAAATACTATTTACGGAACACTTATTTAAAAATAGTAATTTGACGAAGATATAAGTAGATATTATTAAAGATATTAAAATTGATAACATTTTGTTTATACAAAATAAGAATTTCATCAAATTCAAAAGAAATGATAAAAAAAAATATACAAAATAAGAAATTTCATCAAATTCAAAAGAAATGATAAAAAAATGGTTTCAAATTTTATAAAATAAAATAATCTTCTCCTTGTAAAACATATAAATAAATTCCAAAAAGGTTTTTAGTAGTGGAGATTTGGCATTATGCTTAGTCTACAAATTTAAGAAAAGTTTAGAGAAGAATTATTATATTCAAGTAAAATAGAGCAAAAGTCATTTTTGAATGAAAATAAAATCTTGATGAAAATATCAAATGAGGATACAAACGTTGTCAAGCAACCAAGAAACCTAAAACTCCAATGACATGATGGTAATTCATGTGACCAAACAACCATAATGACACAACATTTCACTAATTGTCTTACTTCAATAACATCAAGTCACAAAGCCATCATCCAATAAGAAACAAAGCAGAAGTGTCAATGATGAAGCACTCGAAGCCAAAAACTGGAGGAATGGAACAATCATCAACTCACCTCTTCACATCAAGCAAGCATAATCAAAGAGAGATGCTAGGTAAATATTTACACAGTTTACATGGAGGCCCCTTTATTTTAGCAAAATCATTTTGTGAAGCAAAGCAAACATGGAGTAAGAATCCTACAATTTAAAAGATTTATATCTTCGCTTTTATTTACACTCAAGATTTGTCCTTGAAAAGATGTGGCATGCATGTGTTTTCTCTCCCACTTCTAGAAGTGGATGACATTATTATTTTTATTCCTTATTTAGTAGTTACATAATGTGTCCCCCGTTTATTTTTCCATGTGGAATCCAATACATTCTTCATTCATAAGAGATAACATAAAGGATTTGGAATGCTAAAGTTTAATCTCTCATACTTTTAGGAATTAGTTAGGGATTTCCAATATTAGGTTAATTAATTATAATTGAATTAGAAAGATTCTCAAGCTTTGATATCTTCGGGTTTTAAATATTATAAATTAAAAATAAAAACAAAAAAAATTAATAGAATAAATTATTGTTTTGTTTTTTTTAAATATTAAAACAATATAAAAATTAATTTTTTATTATTTTTATAAAATATTTTTATTATTATAAAAATGTTATAAATAAAAAGAATAAAACAACTTCTTTAATAATTGTTTCTATGATAAAAAGCTTGTGTTCAAAGCTAGTGGTAAGTTGGTGGTAATGGTAATGTCGAGGACATTGCCACCATGTGGCTCTTGTTAAAGCTATAATCGTTACGACATACCCTTAAGAAAGTAGACATAAATGCTTAAGAGAGTGTACTTATTTTTAAAATATAATAAATTAAAACATTTAATACAAAATTTTGTACAAGTGTCATGTGGAAACTTACACATGTCATTGTTGACCTTTTTGTTTTAAGTTATCACTTCCTATATGATGTCTTGATTTTGATATAACCACCTCTATATTATCATTTTAATGTGTCTATGAGGATAATTACTTATTGTAACAAACTTTATTAGAAAAATATTCTTTAATGATTTGTCCTCTATCTTCTCAATTTCTATATTTCTCCTATATTATTAATGTTATATTTTTTTATTTGACAATGGCTAGTCACTGTGTGACATATTCACTTGTTTACTTTCTCGTTTGTTATTTTTTATAAAAACTAACCAATTTGTAGCGCATTCACTAGTTAATTTTTTTTCCTTCACATGAGAACACTAACTTTTCATACATCAATATAAATACCCACACATACCAAAAAATAAAAATCATTATAAAAAAACATTATAAGACTTATATATCGTAAAACTTTATTCACGTCGACTTTTGATTAGCCTTGCATTCAATCCTCCATTGCATGCCATCTTTTATATTTATTTATATTGGACATAATGCCATTGGTAATGAAAACCACTTGATTTAATGTCGTGTTTCCACGATTATGTTAAGACATATTTTTTTTAGTCAAGTATGAGATGAATATATAGATGAATATATAATTTCTTTTCTATTCGACGTGGAGTTGACATGTGACATATGTAGTAAATAAAAATATACAATGTCGACTATAATCTAAAAATTAAAACATACACACATAAATACAATTTTATTAATAAAAAAATTATGAAATGTTTCAACCATTTCATACATCATTACTAGTTATGATGTACTTATAAATTTATCATCAAGAAGTTTAATGACCAACTCAACAAGCTACCTTTGTAATGCAATGCATAATCTTCCATCCAATTCATACCTAGCTAGAAGTTGTGACAAACTTATAAGCTTTTATTCAAGAAGCTTAACGACCGACCTCACAAGCTAGCTAATGTAATATGAAATAAGAAGTTGAACTTCATTATCATAAATTTCTCATTCTTCAATGGGCACAATAAAATGGCTAAAATAAAGTATTAGTACTTTTTAATCCATGTTAACTCTAGATCTATCGTGCACTTAGAAGAATCAAATCTCTTAAGATGCAAACCTTTTATAAGTTTTCGCAATATAAAAATGGTTTGTACATTTGTACCCTTTTTACACATGATAAATTTAAAATTATGATGAATCTATACTAATATAATCTACAAAAATTCGTCTAACAATAAAAATACATGTGTACTTATAATGACTCCCAATAATACTAACAGTAACTACTTTGTAAATACTAGCATAGATCCATCTTTACACTAGATATATCATGTGCCCAGAGGGATCAAATTACTCATGGTGTAAATCATTTTTAAAGTGAAAAACTTGAGGAAAGGTTTGCACCTCGAGGGATTTGATCCCTTTCGACGCAAGATAGATCCATATTTAAGATGGATCTATGGGGGTGGTTATAAAGTGGGGCTCATCCAGAAGAACATGGAACAATGAGAATAGTGAAAAGTGAAAACAATGAACACTAAACAAGGAGAACTTCATAATTGGACAACAAGAATCTTCCCTGGATCTCATACAAATCCTAGAACTTCCATTCATATATTCAAATTAATTCTCTAGTTTTAATTAATTGGAATATATATTTCGTTGGTTTGAAGTTTAGTTTAGATATGACATTGTAAAAAAAAATTTACTTAGTATTTATTAAAGTGTCATTTTCATCTCCACATTGAGCACAGAATTACCCTTCTCCCTCATACTGAGCTGTAGAAAATGCCCCTCAAGTAATTATAGTTTTTTTAAACTATGGGACAACTAAGGTAGGGCTCATACTCATGTGACATGGGGTTGGTTCTGGTCCTCTAACACTATACCCTTACGTGCACCCACACAGCCCCCCAACCTGGGGTATGGTGTAGTCAAGGTTTGAACCTGTGGCATCACAAGGAGTACCTTAACAGTACACTCTATTGCCACTTAGAATTTAATATAATAATGAGTCAGCCTTTATATAGATGCATGTTTTCTTCCCTAGAAATGACAAAATTCTACACCAAATGGGGATCGATGCAATGATAGTGTTTACTAATAATCTAAGTTAGTGTATTCATCGATTTTGAAGCTTCAAAATCGAGATTTACCAAATTTTATTAGATGACAAATTTTATCATAGGTTCATCAAATTTAATGGCAAACATTAAGGCAAATTAAGTTACAAACTTGATGCTGAATCATCAGCTAGTTTGTTGAAATTCATCTTGAAAAACATTTAGATTCATTTTCATTCACCTTTAAAGATTGGATAAAATTGTTTTATATAATTCAAAACCCTAGCCTGCAAGCCCGTGTTTTTTGTTCAAGCATTGAATAAGGAAGCATGAAATTTTGTAGTCGCCATGTTGTTGCACCTGTCATTGCTAATTCACCAAATGTTGTGTGAGTCTATGATTCTCCTGACACCTTCGACTGGAACTGCAATAGAGCTTGTCGTCGACAGTTGTGTTGAAACCTATATTAGGCTCTCTCTCTCCATTTTCAGCTCTCAAAAGTCAAACATTCATGGAAAACTTGTTCGTGGTAAACCAATTCTCTCAACTATAATCTCTCCTTAGCAAGGTCTGTATATATTCTATATATTTCATGCATGCCTCGATAATAAACATACATATTGAGATTGTTCGTATATATTATGTATATTTGAGATAGAGAATCCATAAAATACCATTGGGATTAATATTGATTCTTTTAACATACCAACTTCTGAAATACTCTTTCCAAGTTCAAACAACACACAAATTTCCCTCCCAAGTAACCCTAGGGTGTTGTTAGTTATGGAACCTGGTCTTCTTGATTCATTGATGCTATTGTTTAGCCGTGTTTGTACCCCACTTTTACTATACACTCATCCCAACTGGGGGGTTTGCAGGGGCATCGTCCCCCCATGAGGATTCGAGGGCCAACGGGCCCCTGGCGTGTGTTTGGGGGAAATGCTCCCAAGAAAGGGGGTTCGAGGGCGAAGCCACAAAAAGAAATTTTTGGTATGTTTGTTCGCCAATCGTTTACATGCCCATGGTATTGGGTGACTCGCGGTATTTTCCCAACGTAATTCCCCTATAAAAGGAAAGAATTGTAATACGACTGTGTATTGTATTGTATCATTGTAAAACAATCTCTGTGGTTGTGTGAAAGCATGTGTGAAAGAGACTATGAGAGAGTGAAGAGGAAGTGCAGTGGTGGTGTTGTAGGTTGTATCCCTTCATTTTGTTCGACGGTAAAATAATAAAGGACTAGCAATTTATGTGTGCGCATATCCCATATTGGGTTAACCACGTTATATATGTGCTTGTCTTGTAATGTGTTTTAATATTTGCATAGTGTTTATTGTCTATTGTTATTGCTCTGTGATATTGTTTTTCTAACAATTGGTATCAGAGCCAAAAGGTTTATTTGGATGGTAAATTCGCAGGAAAGAAGAGTTCCTGGTTCAAGTTGGAGCAATGGAAGAAGAAGGAAAGCTAAGGGTTGAGAAATTTAAAGGCCAAAACTACTAGTTATGGAAGATGCAAATGGAGGACTATTTGTACCAGAAGGATCTATACCTACCATTGGGCAAAAAAACAAAACAGTTGGAAACTATGAAGGATGAAGAATGAGAGGTTCTTAACAGAAAGGCATTGGGAATAATACGCCTATGCTTGGCTTCATCGATGGATTTCAATATTTCGAAAGAAAATACAATGGAGGGTGTGATGAGCGCATTGGCTAAGCTCTATGAAAAACCCTCAGCTTCCAACAAGGTATATTTAATGAAGTGTTTATTTAATATGAATATGTCAGAAGGTGAATCTATTGTTGACCATTTAAATGAATTTAATATGATTACTAGTCGGCTAAGTTTTGTAAAAGTGAACTTTGATGATGAGGTTAGGGATCTTCTAATCCTGTGCTCATTGCTAAAAAGTTGGAATGGATTGGTCATGGTTGTAAGTAACTTTATCCCTGGTTCAAACACTCTTAAATTTGATGATGTTGTTGGTGTTATTCTTAGTGAGGAAATGTGAAGAAAAGGCACAAGTGAGACATCAGGTAATGTGTTGACCATGGAGAGCAGGGGAATAAAAAGGGAGAGAGGAAGGAGCCCAAATAATCACATCAAGTCTAGAAAGGGCAGATCCAAGTATAGACTGGGAAATATAGAGTGTTGGAACTATGGTAAGAGAGGAAATCTGAAGAAAGATTGAAAAGCTCCAAAGAAGAAAGGAGACAGGAAACAAGAGACTACTCAGGAAGCAACTGTAGCAGGTGATGTGTGACAAGATGATTTTTTCTTGCATTAGATAATAATAGTGATTACTATGTAGTAGATTTAGGGGATTCATGTCATGCTACACCCTACAGGAAATTCTTTCATGATTATGTTCTAGGTGATTTTGGACATGTTTTATTGGGGGATGATGAACCATGTAAAATTGTTTTAAAGGGTAAGGTATGGATTAAGTTAAATAATGGAAATGAATAGATACTAAAATATGTGAGGCATATTAATGCTATGAAAAGAAATATGATCTCAATAGGGTAATTGTGAGATATCAGCTGCTTGTTTATGTTTGGAAAAACGTGGTGGAAGATCACTAAAAGAGCATTGGTAATAGAAAAACAAGATAGGATAGGTATGTTGTATTTATGTCCTCAAAATATTGATTATTCGGTCTCTGTAGCTTCCACATAAATAGGTGCATAATTGTGGCATCATAGGCTTGGCCACATGAGTGAGAAGGGGATGCAGATTCTCCACTCAAGGAAATTTCTTCCGGATATGAAGCATGTAAGTTTGGAATTATGTAAGCATTGTTTTTATGGAAAACATAAGAGAGTTAGATTTCTCAAGGTTGGGAAACAGAAGAAGAGTGAAAAGTTAGAGCTTGTGCATACAGATGTCTGGGGAATGGCTCAAGTACAATCTCTTGGTGGCTCTCGTTATTATGTTACTTTTATTGATGATGCAACTAGAAAACTTGGGTTTATTGCATTAGACAGATATATGATGTGTTTTCTACTTTTAAGAAGTGGAAATCTTTGGTTGAGAATGAGATAGGGAAAAGGTTGAAGTGTATCAGATCTGATAATGGAGGTGAATATTGCTGCAAGGAATTTTATAGTTATTGTTCATACCATGGAATTCATAGTGAGAAGACAATCCTAGGAACACCATAAGAAAATGGTGTGTCAGAAAGGATGAACAGGACGATCATGGAGCGTGCAAGGTGTATGAGATTGCATGCAGGGCTTCCCTTACATTTTTTCCCTAATGATGTAGATATTATTGTTTATTTAATAAACATAGGGCCTTCAATCTCTTTGGATGGTGGGATTCTAGAGGAGGCATAGACAAGTAAAATGGTAAACTACTCATTTCTATGAACTTTTGGTTGTGAATCATTTGTCCATATTGATAAAGAAAATAGAACAAAGCTTGAGGCTAAATCCAAGTTTATTGGATATGGAGTTGATGATTTGGGTTATTGCTTATGGGATTATGAAAATCACAAAATCATTAGGAGTTGATGATTTGGGTTATCGCTTATGGGATTATGAAAATCACAAAATCATTAGGAGTAGACATGTGGTATTCAATGAAAAGGTTATGTACAAAGATCAGTTGCAGGGAAAGAAAGAGGAAAAGGAAAACACATAGTACACAGTGCTTGATGAAATCAAAGAAAATTAAGTTCCTAAGGTACCAGAAAATCAAGAGCAGCATCAGGTACCTCAAACTCCTGCAAGTGTACGAATATATACTAGCTTAAGTAGACCCCCTGAACAAATCTCTCCTTCACTGTATTATTTATTGATGGTTGATTATGGTGAACCACCATGTTATGAAGAAGAAATGTAAGTGGAAACTAAAAACAAGTGGGAGCAAGGAATGGATGAGGAGGTGGACTCATTGGTAAAAACCAACCTTGGGATTTGGTTGAGTTTCATGTAGGAAAAAGAGCATTGCAAAATAATTGGGTTTACAGGATGAAGGAAGAAGATGGAGGCAAGAAGCGGTACAAGATTAGACTTGTTGTAAAGGGGTTTGCACAAAAGAAAGGTATAGACTTTGATGAAATATTTTCTCTTGTTTTTAAAATGAATTTAATTAAAACTATTTAAGTCTAGTGGCGGTAGAATATTTGCATATTGAACAGTTAGATGTAAAAACAACATTTCTCCATGGGGATTTGGAGGAAGGGATTTATATGCAGCAACCACAGGGGTATGAGGTCAAACAGAAGGAGAATTTGGTTTGCAGGTTGAAGAAGAGTTTTTATGTTGTGAAGCAAGATCCAAGGCAATGGTATTTAAAATTTGATAAGTTTATGACAGAACAGGGCTATAGTAGATGCCATTTTGACCACTGTGTTTATTTCAAGAGGCTACATAATGGAAGATATATTATCATGTTATTGTATGTGGATATCATGCTTGTTGCAGGGTCTAACATGCAGGATATAAATGTGCTCAAAAGGAAACTATCTAAATCATTTGTGATGAAGGATTTGGGTGCTGCAAAGAAAATCCTTGGTATGAGAATAACAAGAGACAGGAAAAATTGCAAATAGACATTGTCTCAAGGTGAGTACATAGAAAAGGTGTTGGAGAGGTTTAGAATGCAGAATGCAAAACCATTTAGTACACCTTTGGAAATCAATTTCAAACTAAGTAAGGATATATGCCCCAAGACATAGGAGGATATAGAATACATGTCCAAGGTTCCTTATTCAACAGTAGTTGGCAACTTGATGTATTCCATGGTGTGCACAAGACCAGATATTGCACATGCAGTGGGATTTGTGAGAAAGTATATGAACAATCTAGGTAAAGAACGTTGGATGGAAGTACAATTGATTCTCAGGTATTTGAGAGGTACCACTTCTCATGCAGACGTTGTTCTACATGGATATGTTGACACATATATGGCTAGTGATAAAGACAACATGAGGAGCGCTACGGGGTATGTTTTTACTGTGGGACATGGAACAAAGTAAGTTGGATTTATAAATTGCAAAAGGTTGTTGCACTTTCAACAATGGAAGCAAAGTATGTTACTGCTATAGAATCTAGTAAATAGATGATTTGGTTGCAGAGGTTCATGGGGGAATTAGGTAAGAATTAGGAGACTAGCAGGTTCTACAGTGACAGTCATAGTGTCATTCACCTTGCAAACAAATTATCCTTTCATTCGAATACTAAACATATACAGCTCAAGTACCATTTCATAATATCTATTCTGGAAGATGAACTGTTAAAGTTGGAAAAGATACATACTAGCCAAAATCTTATAGACATGTTGACAAAGGTAGTAACTAGAGAGAAACTGAGTTACTACTTGGTTTCTATTGGCCTTCAAGCATGAAGGTGAAGATGAGAAATTTTCCAGGTCCAAGGTTCATAGCATAGTCTAGCAAGTGCAGCAATGGTGGAGTTGTTGTGATCAGTCTCCAAGTGGGATATTGCTGGTTGTGGAGCCTAATCTTCTTGATTCAAAGGTGTTATTGTTCAGTCGTGTTTGTACTCCAGTTTTACTGTATACTCGTCCTGGTAAAATGGGTCTAGTAGCCAGGGATGGTTCAGGGGTGAATCGCCTGAAAGAAATTTTTGGGATATATGCTGGCCAATAGCTTAAGGGCCCATGGTATTGGGTGACCCGTTGTATTTTCCCATTGTAATTCCCCTATAAAAGGAAAGCATTGTAATGTTGTTGTGTATTGTATTGTAGCATTGTAAAATAATCTCTATGATTGTGTGAGAGAGACTATGAGAGAGTAAAGAGGAAGTGCAGCGGGTTTGTTGTAGGTAGTATCCCTTCATTTTTTGGATGGTATAATAATAAAGGACTCACAATTTTTGTGTGGACGTAGCCCAACTTGGGTGAACCACGTTATATATGTGTATCTCTTGTAATGTGTTTTAATATTTGTATATTATTTATTGTTTATTGTTATTGCTCTACGATCTTGTTTTTCTATACTATTTCCAAATTTAAACAACACATAAATTTGCATCCCAAGCAACCCTAGGGTGTAACTCTCATTCCCCTGAGAGTTGTAACTTGTTCATGACTAGAGTCTAAGACTCTAAATATGGATGAAGCATACACATAGTCACTAGAGTCCAACAAAACCTATGCTTGTCACTTTTTCTTAAGCAGGCCCTATAGTGTTGAAGCCTGAAGCATAGGAAGACCTTGCTACAACCTACAACTACACAAATATGCTTAAATTCCTATGTGATCTGCCCTTTACATACCTAAAAATGTCATTTATTTCCCTTGCAAATTTGCAATTTCTCCTCAAAATGACGACAACCTACAAATAGATTCAAAATTTACCCCGTAGATATTGTATTCAAATTTAAATATAATTTCAAAAACCATTTGTTTGTAGGTGATGCTACTGTCAGATTGTTACAGTGGACAATTTATTCAACCTTTGAATGGTTAACTTGAATAGTTTATAGCCAGGAATTAGTAAAAGTTATGTTGTTAGATAATATATATATTCCTAAAATTCTATTTCCAAAATGATGGTTTTGAGAGTGTCATCATGCTCTATTGTGTCAAGAAGGATAAAATAGAGTACATGCCATTTTCCTTGAGCAGAGCAAGTTGATGTCAATTTTTTATTTTTTTCAATTTGACGATGAATGTAGAAACTTCAGTCAAATGGCACCTCAAGAATATACAATAAAGGCATGGAAATATGTCAAGAATGATGGCCTTTGGGTTACCTGTCAGCTATGTGACCATAAATTCATTGGTAGCTTAACAAGAGTAGTATACCAATTTCTTAGTACCAATAATGGAAATGGAGGTGGTGTGGAAGGATGTCGAGAAATATATGATGCACAAAAATATTTAGTGATAAAATACTATGATAAATCAAAAGCAAAAAGGGGGAAAAGGGAAATGAAAAGGTAACAAATTGAGAGGGATATCAACTTGACTTTTTCAAAGAACAATCCTGCTTTCACCTCAAAACTTTATGGCTCAATTTCTAGTACCCCAGCAAAAATAGTTGAAACATCAACATTAAATACATTTTGGAAACATGTTGAGAGACAAGAAGTTGATGATGGTTTTGCTAAAATGTTTTATTCCTATGCAATTCCATTTAATGTGGCAAGAAACTCATATTTTAAAGCAATGATTAAAAAGGTTGTTGGGTTTGGAAAAGGGTGTGTTCCTCAAAGATCTGATGCTTTAAGGGCCACTCTGCTAAAGAAAACACATGAAAGAGTGACAAATAGGTTGGCTGAAATTAAACAGTCTTGGACCATTATAGGTTGCACAATTTTGAGCAATGATTGGTCAAATTCGTGTCATTGACCATTCATCAATGTGCTTGTTTATTGTCATGGAGGGGTATATATTTTTAAGGCATTTTATGCAATGGATCATATTATAACAACATAACATATGTTCAAAATTTTGGATGAAGCAATCCAAGAAATTGGGGAGGAAAATGTTGTCCAAGTTGTCACTGATAATGCCTCAAGTTGTGTCAATGCAGGAAAACTGATTATGAGAAGTATATAACCATTTATTGGACCCATTTGTAGCTCATTACTTGGATTTATTTTTGCATAAATTAGCAAAATTTTCATGGTTCAAGGAGTGAATCCAAAGAGAAAAAAACAACTGCAACCTTTATCATTAATCACCATATTACTTTGAGCCTACGCGGGAAAAATGCATCCAAAAAATTGTGCCTTGTGATACAAAGTTTGCAACATTTTACATTGCTTTGAAAAGAGTTGTTTAGGATAAAACAAGCCTAGGAGTTTTTTTTCACTTATGAGTGAGAGACATCTCATATTTCAAAAGAATCAAAGGGAAAGCATGTTGAAAAGATAATGCCAAGCAACAATAGCTTTTGAGAAAATGCTCAAAAAGTTTTAAAAATGTGTGGTCCAATTGTTGAAGTGATTCGCATGGTTGATGGTGAAAGGCCTTGTATGGTTTTTGTTTCTGATTCTATGGATCATTGCGAGGAAAAGATCGCAATCATTTTTGATAATGTGGAATCTAATTATCGGGAGATATGGAAGGCAATTGATCAAAGATGGAAGAAGTTGCATATCCCTTTACATGAAACAAGATGTTATTTGGATCCTATATTGCTTGGGATATCAAGACATCAAAATTAAGAAGTCGTGATTGGACTTTATGAGGATATTGATAGGATGAACCTAGATCCATATGTTGCAACTTTGACTAGATCCCAACTTAGGGCTTACATGTTACAAGAAGGGCTATTTGGAGCAATTGTCTCGAAGCATGACAAGGATTTTTCTAATCTGGCGGTGTGGTGGGATTTTTATGCATTAGGGCCCCCATAATTGCAATGATTTGCAACTCATCTCTTGAGCTAGGGATCAAGTGCATCAACTTGTGAAAGGAACTAGAGTGCCTTTGACCTTATCCATACCAAGAAAAGAAATAGGTCGCTATCTGGGAAATTAGAATACCTTGTTTATGTTCGCAATAACTTGCAATTGACTTTAAGAAATGTGGTTAAAGACTTGTCCAATTCTTCTACTCCAATGTTCGAGCCTAATCTAGATGCATTAGGAAATAAAGTTGATCTTGACATTTTGAGTGACAAATCCAATGGTGATCATGTTTGTATTGGTTTTACTCCCCCAAGTTCTCTTAATGATTTAAAGATTTTCGATGTAATATATAGGCCGCGAGAACACCAAGAATAAAACTTGTGTTCTCGTTCTAGTTTTTCTTTGGAAGCTGAATTTTGTAAAACATTTTAATATTATGTTTCATGGACATGCTTTAAATTTTGAACAAAATTAAGTGTCTTTGAAATAAATGTTCAATCATTAATTATTAATGATGGTATAGTAACTAGTTTCATTTTTATGTGTTTAATGAGAATATTGAATTTTATTAAAAAAATCGTGTATTTTTTTTCAAATTTTATAGTCTCTCAAATTTAATGCCAAATTTTATTACCAAAATTTTCATTACTAGATTTTTTACGAACTTCAAGGTCATGAAACTCAAACACAAATTCGAACCAGGTGACTTAAATAACAATAAGGATGATTTTTATCACATGATAAAACCTTTAACATTACACATTGTAAAGATTTTAATTTCAAATAAATGCATTGCATCAATAGTTGAGCCCTCTTACCAACACTGCTACAACTATGGTTGAAATATGACTTAAGTAGGGTGCCCAATTGACATGGTCATGAAAAATAATTTAAATATAAGTAATTACAACTCCCTACTACCCTTGAAAATGGGTGGAGTGTCCACCCGAAATGTTGGGTATTTTAAACTTCAACACAGTTTTTGTGAAAAAGATTGCACAAGAGTGAACCATTCCCACTTGGTGAGGGCCAAATCCTTGTAGATTGTAGCAAGGCTTCAGTATTAGCTACCCCTTTGTGGTGGGGGAGTGCTCCAAGTGAACCTACAAGTGGTTGTTAGTGAAATAAAACAAAACAAAGAAAATAAAAAACAAAGGGGGTAGGAATTCAAACGCCAACAACCAATAGATGGAAAACCACTTCTTGTATTGCTCAATGGTTAAGCATGTACAACACCTTGGAGATGTGAGTTCCAAGTGGAGGAAAACAATCCCTCTAAGGGAGGTCTATTTATTCCACATTGGATGTCAAATGGCTTGAAAAACAAATGAGAAGAACACTTTCCCCTTGGAGGAAGGTGGCAAGGGAACTTGGTAAATGCTAAACAAGAAGGAAGAGGTGAGCTATGAGGGAGCTCTAGCACAATTCCAGCAGCATAACCTTGCTATTATTTCTTCTTACCATAAGCATTCCCATGGCTTCCTTTTATAGGCCAAGAGATGAACAAGAAATAACAAGATCCAAATGTGAACCCAATGATCCATGACCTATCTCCAAAGTACACCCAGGGGGTCATTCAATGAACCTAAGTGTGTGAGGGGCCAAAATTCGAATTCTTGGAAGTAATGGAGCTATCATGATTCTTTAATATGTCGTTGGTAGGTGAGATCCTGTTGTTTTTGTTTATCGTGTGGATCTCAAAAGAAAACTTGCACTAATTGTGCGGTCTTTGAACTAGTAATACATGTTGTAGCACATATAAACAAACAATTTGTTATGTAGTCTTTAAGCGTTCACAACAATGCAATCCATAATCCGATATCGTAATTTTTTCAAAATGTTAAATATATGAGAAATTATTTCTTTTAAATAAAAAAACATGACTTTTTACTTAAAATGAATGGAAACTCCAAGGGAAATACTAAGCATCGTTGACAATCCTAAGTTAAAAAACTTTTAATATACTTAGAGCTAGGATCCCTAATGTAAGTTTGAAAGAAACAATCCCCTTGTGTTCTTTGTATGTTTATAACATATATTATATTNATATCATAAAAGAAGTGGAAGACAAATAAGAACATATATATATATATATATATATATATATATATATATATATTCCACAACTAAATACTTATCATGTTTTGAATGTACTATTTCTATAGAGTATTGCAATTAATCATGCACGAGCAAATATTATTACTTCACAATTTGGATGTTAAAAGGATTGGCACACATATCATGTTCTAACATTTATGAATAATCTAATTGTTTAGCAAACAATTTCCTCTATTAGATAATTTGATAGAATTCGACAAAACACGATTTTAACAATGAAACTATGCAATTTCCTTATTATGCCATTATAGATGGATTTATAGGCATCCATTTTTCTTAGAAAAATCCCATAATGTAATTTCAAAAATCCAAACTTGTAATTTCATTTTTTTTTAATCTTTCCCAAATTGTAAGAAAAACATACTAAGAAACAATGTCTATTTGTGATGTTTTGGAGAAATGGATCTAGAATCTAAATCATTTGTAGTATAGTTAGCAATCTGGATAAGAAGAGACAAAAGAATCACGATAACATAATATGTATTAACCAATAAAAGAATGGAGTTACAATGCTCATTAGAGATGAGAGTTACAATGCAATGTGCATTGGAATGCAATAGAGAATAATCATCATGGAGTAAATTTACCTTAGACAAGATTAACTAAGAGTGAATGTGCCCTCCCCAGATGCGGGTGATGAGTCATATGGAAACGCTGACAGATTTAGTGACGGCAGTTTGACATGTGCAAGCACCTCGAGCGAAGATCCAAGGAATCACGGCTAAGTGGCGTTCTCAGGCATGGCACGTACCATGCAGACCAGAAACGAGATGGATGTAAGTTCTACAGGATGTTCGCATGGGAGGATTGCGCTCTTCGCACATCCAAGTGGTAGTGGCCAGGAACAATGAATATGGAAAATCACTGGGATATGCATACCTCATCGCACATGAAGGATTTTGAAATGACAAGCAAATCCGGCGAGACGATCTCACACACCTGGGTATGCCTTTCCAAAAGATCTTGCTGGGTGCCATTGCACTACTTAACCAGGGAGCAGCGGGACTCCATTACCATAGAAATTGTTCATAGGGTCTGGGTCAAGCATTCGCAGAGAGGAAAGCATTGGGAGAAGCATTTGCACATTCACAAAGTGCGTAGAAGAGGAAGAAAATGCAAGTGCCGTATTCAAGGAGCAATGGCTTATCCAGCTATGGGGGAAGAAGATCAATGGGGACAGTTATTCAACGAGGAGACTCCTTCCCACATCCGTCAATCCATTGCGATTATGGAGGAGGAGATCTTCAGCGAATTTAAAGTGAGGCTGGGAGAGGGTGTGGTAATGTCCCATTATTGGCAACTCAAGTTCATACTGTCATGTTCCATGGATGAAAGGGAGAGCTATGTGGAGCTCATCTGCATCATGGTCTGGAAATTCAAAGACGAGGCAGAGAATAACGTCGATCACATGCACAGCCTTCTGCATCTCTCTGGGCCACCATTTCAGCGCATTCCAAGAGGGGAGGATGTGGCCATGGCGGAATCCAGCCAAGCGGGTGTTGGCAATGGACAAGGCGTCAACGACGCTTAGGATGAGGCCGAGTCGTCTCGACGTCGCTAGGATGTGGTTGTGGTAAGGTCTTTCCCCATGTTGTTCACTCTTTCGTTGCTTATTTTGTTATGTTTTATCGGCTCTTACATTGTTTTACTTGTAACCATGATCGAGAGCCCAAGCTTAAAGGCTAAGCAACTCTCATGCTTCTATGACTTTCCATTTGGGATATACTCTTCTTATTTTTGTTTTGGTTAGCAGACAGTTGCCTGACTCCATGCTTTCAGGAGCAGCTCATGTAAATACTCTCAGTCTTTTACAGTAATAGAAAGGTTCCTTCTTACTTAAAAAAAATAAAAAGAGTGAATGTGCCCTTGCATGCACGTAGGCCCTCATGAAGGAGTTAACTAAGCTTATACTAGCCAAGAAGTGTCAACTAGTTCACAATTGTTGGGTGAGGTTAGTTAACATGACATGCATGATCCAAGTCATGTCAACTAATTCACAACTATTGAGTGAGGCTTAGTTAACTTAGCATGCATGAACCACATCAATTAACTAATCCAATCATGTAGGAGAGGTGCACTTATAGATTCAACTGGATGTGAACTACTAAGGAAAGCACATTAATCCCTAGAAAGGAGGAGGAGGATACCTTCATCCCTAAAATAGTAGAGGAGGTTGAACGAATTCCTAAAATGAATGAAAAAGGGTCTCAAGTGAGCTCAAATGTATGCATGTACACCAATAAACTACATGTTTAATTTATTCCTAAATTTACTACATGATTAACTAATTCCTAACATTTACTTATTTGGAACCATCCAATTTCAGTTAGAAATTAAGTCTATTCTTTATATTTGCACTTATTGTATAAGATTTACAAACAAGTTTAAGTTGAAATCAAGTTCACCCTTTATACTTATGCAGTTTAATAAACTTGAATTGCATTGATTGAGCTATAATCTAGTGGTAAACGTGTGGAAGTTTATCACAATTCTAGTGGTAAACATGTGGAAGTTTATCACAATTAGACTAAGTTTTGATTTAAAAAAATAAAAATATTCATAACAATATTCCTAAATATTTTTCAACATGAAAAAAAACGTTGTTGCTTGTATTCAAGAGATTTGAATCTAGGACAACTTTACATATGACTGCATTGGCTAAAACATGGGCTAAAAAGACTTTGTGTCTTGAAATTTTGAATCTCAAATCAAATACTGATTTTTCATCAAAGATACTGGATTTTCCAAACCGATTATACATAGATGTTTCCTACGATACTCAATAAAAAATGATATATCTATTGAATGATATCGCATTTGTCGTTTCATTTACTACAAAAATAGATCTGTATCTTTTGCAAAAAACTACTATCAGCAAAGGGTCCTAGGGACAGTTTTCAAAACAACGACAAAAAAATACCACAACAACAACGTTAATCGACTGCCATATGCCTGAAGGGAGCCTTTGTTGATCCTCTTAATCTCTTTAAGCTCTTCAAAGAACACAATTCTGTTAGGCATTCCCAAAGCTCTATTTGACATGTGGTCCTCTCTAAGGTTAAGTTGTCTATAAATATGAGTGAACGAGACCACACAGAGAGAAGTAAGCATATCATGTATTTTAAGCTTCCAATTTTTCAAAGCACATACATGTAAACACGAATGATCATTCACACAATAAATAATGGCTTTGGAATCCCCTAGAACCTATAAGCCATGGGTGCCTAATATTTGAGCAAAAGAAAGGAGGCCCCAAAGAGATATCAACTTAGCTCTCGAGTTTGTACCTGCACCACATGCCATACAACACTAATAGAATTGATTTGAGCTCAGCTTTAAAACAAAACTTACTCCACATAAACCAACTGTGCACCCCATTGAAAAGACCAATTGTGCGCCCCTGTGATATTTGAGGCAAATTAATATGACATAGTCTAAGATATGAGGATGTCACATAATGATTCTTGAATTCGTCAATGATATTGTCATATATGTTGTACATGGATCTTCTGTTATTTTCAAAGATATACATGTTCCTCATACGCTAGATATTCTATATGGCAAAAAGAGGCGAATTTTCCTTGTAGCGCGTTGAATGAGCCCATCCCCTTAACCAATGTTCAAAAAAGGATCCTTCCCACATGAGATTTGCTCGAAAGCCTCTGAGAACTTCTAACCACAAATTTTTAGTGAACTTGCAAAGAGAAAAGAGGTGGTATATCGAGTCCTCTCCTCTAGAGAACAAAGAACAGTGGAAGGTTCCTATAATGCCTCTTATTTGCATATTTCACCCACCAAAATATTTCTTTATAAAGCCATGGCAAAAAAGAATTGTAATTTTAAAGGAACCTTCCACCTCCAAAGATATTTATGCCACCACTTTTCACTAGCTACCTCATAATTAAAATATAGAGAATCATGAGCATGGTGAACTGTTACCTTCCCTGACTCGGTGTTTCACATCCAACATAATAGATCATTTGCGTCATTCAACCTCACCCCACAATTCTCCAAACAATTGATGTAATTGTTCCATTCAAGTGCAAAGGCACCCCTTAGACACAACTCCTCTACACTGAACCAATAAGTGTCACCCAAATGAATAGCTAACAAATTTCAGACCTGAGATAAAACATGAAATCCATATGAGTTAAGTTGTCAGATTAAAGTAGAAGATAAATATTGTTGTTTAGAAAACCCAAGAATCGGTTCAACGTTTGTTCTAATCTACATTCCACTACCCACTTGTGAGACCATCCATTTTTTTATTAACGACAGGGTTCCAAGGAGGCCATGCCAAATATTGGAAGCAACGGGGTATAAAAATATTGTCCTTTTCAACCAATCCACCACCAAATTTTTCCTTAAGTATTTTCCTTTTATGACCATATACCATAGACACCCACCAAAGAGAACCATCCATAAACTTTTGCTAGCCAGAACCTTTGTAAACCAGAATAAGTTTCGCATCCCCTGGCCACCTAATTGATTTGGCATTGAGATTTTTGACCAGTCGACCAAGGGTAATTCTTTATTTTTCCTGCCACCTTTCCACGAGAAGCCAAAGATCCTGTGCCAAATCTTATGTAGAATGCTCACAGGGACCTTATAAAGAGAGAGATAATATACAGGGATATTTTGTAGAACTAATTGAAACATGATATATCTTCCCCTTAAAGATACCCATCAATTTTTCCAATGATTAATCCTTTCTCCACTTTACCCACCAGCCAGAGCCAATCCTCCAAAGAGTACTTATATGGTTTCAGAAAATAACCCAGATATTTTAACAACCTCTCAACATTTTTGAATTGATAAGGAAGGGTATCAACCACACTCTAAATAAGATCATCTTCCAACTCAAGTTGATAGAAGCAATACCTATGGACATTGATCTCCATCCCACTAGCTTCATAGAGAGTCTGTATAATGTCTTTGTATGTCAATCATCCCTCCAAAGATCCCAACCCAAAAATAAGAACACCATCAAAAAAGAGCAAGTGAGTTATATCAATATTTTGGGCAATTTTGATCCTAGAGATCTTCTTAGTCATCTTACTTGCTAAATCAATCTACTCAGATCCTCAATTACAAGAATGGACAAGAGAGGGGAGAGGGGGAACCCCTGTCTCAAGCCCCTAGAACAATTAAAAAAAACAAAGGGGGAGAATTTTTTTTCTTTGTGAGTTCAGAAACTATTCTATTGAAGAAAAATAATAGTAGTACAAAAAATGATACGGAGCATAAAGTCTGTCCTGCTAAGAGGAAAAAGCAGGAAGAGAGATTCTGTTAGAAAAACAGGACCGCAGAGCAATAACAAATATACAGTTAAATCAATAAACAAGATGCAAAAACACATTAAACATTACAAAGAGACACAGATATAACGTGGTTCACCCAAACGATGGGCTACGTCCACAAACAAATTTTCCAGTCCTTTTATTTCAGTCCAGAAAGATGAAGGGATATGCCCTGCAGCAAAACCGCTACACTTCCTCTTCACGCTCTCACAGTCTCTCTTCCAGCACAATACAATGCCCACATCCAGTACAATACAGTACTCAGTACCTAGTACAATACAGTACTCAGTACCAGTACACCACAGTACCCAGTACAATTCACAATGGAGCCTCCTCAAGCCTTATAAAGGCTTAATCACATGCAATACCATGGGACAATACCATGGGCTACAATAAACCATGTGCCCAAACCATGTGCTAGACCTAGCCACCTTTGACTCAATCCCGAGTCAAGGTTAACACATGCAATACCATGGGATAATACCATGGGCTACAACAAACCATGTGCTAGACCTAACCACCTTTGACTCGATCTCAAGTCAAGGTTAACCCTAACAATACCCCCTTTAAACTTGACTTGGAGTAATCACCAATTCCCCTCAAGTATTTACCGAGGAATCTTACATACACCCCCCTATCACCTAGGTCTATCTCCCAACTTTACCAATGA
>LPNX010309424.1:398166-421339 GCA_001517045.1 Pseudotsuga menziesii | reverse complement strand
AGATCCCATAAGCGATAACCAAAATCATCAACCCCGTATCCAATAAAGGTACATTTCTTGGATTTAGCCTCAAGCTTTGTTTTATCATCTTTATCAATATGGACAAAGGCTTCACAACCAAAGGTTCTCAGAAATGAGTATTTTACCTATTTACCTGTCCATGCCTCCTCTGGAATTCCACCATCCAAAGTGCTTGAAGGCCCTCTGTTTATTAAATAAACAGCAATGTTTACAGCATCAACCCAAAACTGTAAGGGCAACCCTGCATGCAATCTCATACACCTTGCACGCTCCATGATCATTCTGTTCATCCTTTCTGACACGCCATTTTCTTAGGGTGTTCCAAGGACTGTCTTCTCTCTGTGAATCCCATTCTGTGAACAGTAACTGTCAAACTCCTTACTGCAGTACTCGCCTCCATTATCAGATCTGAGACATTTCAACCTCTTTCCTGTCTCATTTTCAGCCAAAGCTTTCCACTTCTTAAAAGTATCAAACACATCAGATTTCTGTCTAATGCAATAAACCCAAGTTTTTCTAGTTGCATCATCAATAAAAGTAACATAATAACAAGAGCCACCAAGAGATTGTACCTGAGCTAGTCCCCATACATATGTATGGACAAGGTCTAACTTTTCACTCTTCTTTTGTTTCCCAACCCTGATAAATCTAACTCTCTTCTATTTTCCATAAACACAGTTCTCACAAAATTCCAAACTTACCTGCTTCAGATCTGGAAGCAGTTTCCTTGAGTGGAGAATCTGCATCCCCTTCTAACTCATGTGGCCAAGCCTATGATGCCACAACGCTGCACCTATTTTTGTGGAAGCTACAGAAATATAATAATCAGTGTTATGAGGACATAAATATAACGTACCTATCCTATTTCCTTTTGCAATTACCATTGATCCTTTAGTAACCAGGCCACCACGTTTCTCCAAACGTAGACAAACAGCCGCCATCTCCCAACTGCCCTGTTGAGATCAGATTTATTTTCATAGCAGGAATGTGCCTTACATCCTTTAGCAACCAGTCATTTCCATTATTTAGTTTAATCTATACCTTACCCTTTCCAACAATTTTACATGGTTCATCATCCCCCAATAACACATGCCCAAAATCACCTTGAACATAATCATAAAAGAATTTCCTATGGCATGTAGCATGACATGAAGCCCCTGAATCTACTACCCAGTAATCACTAGTATTATCTAATGCAAGAATCAAAGCATCTTGCAACACATCACCTGCTACATTTGCTTCCTGGGTAGTCTCTTGCTGCCTCTCACCTTTCTTCTTTGGTGCTCTATAGTCTTTCTTTAGATGTCCTTTCTTACCGCAGTTCCAGCATTCTATTTTTCCGAATCTGGACTTGGATCTTCCCTTTTTAGACTTGCCGCGATTTTCTGGGCTCCTTACTCTCTCGTTTTGTCTCCCTCTGCTCTCCATGGTCAACGCATTACCTGATGTCTCACCTGTGCTTTTCCTTCGCATTTCCTCACTAAGAATAACACTAACAACATCATCAAACTTAAGAGTGCTTGAACTAGGGACAGAGTTACTTACAGCCATGACCAAGCTATTCCAACTTTCTGGCAATGAGCACAAGATTAGAAGAGCCCTAACCTCATCATCAAAGTTCACTTTTACAGAACTTAACTGACTTGTAAGTGTATTAAACTCATTTAAATGGTCAACAACAGATCCACTTTCCGACATCTTCATATTAAATAAACACTTCATTAAAAATACCTTGTTAGAAGCCGAGGGTTTTTTGTAGAGCTTACTCAATGCACTCATCACACCCTCTATTGTTATTTCTTTCGAAATATTGAAGGCCACCAATGAAGCTAGGCACAGCTGTATTGTTCCTAGTGCCTTTCTGTCAAGAACATCCCATTCTTCATCCTTCATAGCCGCTGGCTATTTTGCTTTTCCACCCAACGACAGGTACAAATAGTCCTCCATTTGCATCTTCCATAACTGATAGTTTTGGCCGTTAAATTTATCGACCCTAAAATTTCCTTCTTCCGCCACTGCTCCTACTCGAACCAGGAACCCTTCTTTCCTGCGAGTTTACAAACCAAATATACCTTTTGGCTCTGATACCAATTGTTAGAAAAACAAGACCGCAGAGCAATAACAGATATACAGTTAAATCAATAAACAAGATGCAAAAACACATTAAACATTACAGAGAGACACAGATATAACGTGGTTCACCCAAACGATGGGCTACATACACAAACAAATTTGCCAGTCCTTTTATTTCAGTCCAGAAAGATGAAGGGATACGCTCTACAGCAAAACCGTTGCACTTCCTCTTCACGCTCTCACGGTCTCTCTTCCAGCACAATACAATGCCCACATCCAGCACAATACAGTACTCAGCACCCAGTACAATATAGTACTCAGTACCAGTACACTACAGTACCTAGTACAATTCACAATGGAGCCTCCTCAAGCCTTATAAAGGCTTAATCACATGCAATACCATGGTACAATACCATGGGCTACAATAAACCATGTGCCCAAACCATGTGATAGACCTAACCACCTTTGACTCAATCCCAAGTCAAGGTTAACACATGCAATACCATGGGACAATACCATGGGCTACAACAAACCATGTGCTAGAACTAACCACCTTTGACTCGATCTCAAGTCAAGGTTAACCCTAATAGATTCAGTTTGACTTAGAGGAGATAATAGACCATAATTGTCTACAGAATCCTCCCTCGATGAGGGAAAACAAATCCAACAAAGAGGATCTTTAACAATTTTACAAAAAATCATCTTAAACAATCTAAAGTTTTTGTCCTAAGACAAAAAAACAAAAAACCAAAGGCAAGAAACCTGGCTAAGGTTTGGTGTACGCCTCCTCGGTGATGGGAGTCCCAAAGCCCGTGTTGCTTTGCTTTCCTGGGTCATCCTTGTCATTGAATTCACTGTTGGAGGCATCTTCATCGCTGCTGCTTGATGCTTCTTCTTGGTGGATGTTGGACCTTTAACCGGGAGGTGCTCGGTTTTCCTGAAAATAATCGGAGTGACATTACTTTTGTCAGCTGAGGTGGTCTTCATACGACGTTGTGGAGGGAGAGAAGAGGGTTCAAAGTCCATTGGAACTGCAGGGGGTTCATCCAGGCAGGTGGACGCAAAGGTGAACACCGGGAAGGCCAATGAATCCAGGGAAACTGCAGGAGCTGGAGGTGTCTAGAAATATCTTTGTTACTAGAAATTTGTGGTCAGTGGACAAAAACCATTTCCCTAGTCTATATGGTATATATCTAGAACAAAACATAAACAAACATGAAAAAAATTCCCTATATATAATAGTATTACTTGATTGGAATGAAGCCTTACCTTTTTTCTGAAGGTTCCCCCTGCTAGCTGAAAATATTTAGCTCAATTGACATTGAAGAACATGCACAGATTGAATCCAACAAGAAACAAGGAAACATACAAGATAATCTAACAGATCCATATCAATGACCAAGGAGAAATATAACAAACAATAAATTACACAACATTTATGGGAAATGAAAACATCTTCCACTAATAGAAAGAGGGAAAGATTAAAACCAAAGAGCCTTAGTGTTGTACTTCTTCCCACAAGCCTTTTTCCTCAAACTTCATTCTCTTACCTCTCAACTCTAGAGAGATTTCAACAACATATGGGTGATTTCTTGGTCCTCCTCCAAACCATGAAGGTAAGCTTGTATTTATAGGCCAAAAAGGGATCAAATGGGTTGAGGATTACTTGGAGGAATTTGAGGGATCGTCCCTAGGGATTAGGGGCTAGACTCCCACCTAGTCTGGTTGGCTAGGATAAGCCTCCATGAGGGCTTTCTTCTAGAAAACTCTTGATGCTTCAATTTTTTCCTTTTAATGAGTGTCTCCACACCTTGTACACTATAAAGTGGCGTCATGAAGAGGAGATGCTCCTTGTACAAAGGTAAGGAGTGTCACTGATGCTCTTTTTCCATTAGTAACCAGCGTCAGCCCAGTCTAACTCCTTCTATCAAAAAGCAAGGTGCATTAGTGCTACTATAAATTGGACTTCTGGTAAGGCAAGGCCTATTCTCAAGTCTTTTTGGCATAAATACTCGATGGGTTTAGGAAAATGACAATATTTTAGTGTAACGGATTTCCCCCCAAGTATGAAGCTAGAGGGATGTGATAGGTGAAATGATTTGATAGATGTAAGTTGGAAGATGAGGCAAAATACTGTCGGCTAAATAATTTTCATAGTACGATAGACTCTGAGCTATGTATTCCGACTGACTCAAGCCATGGATTTCGACCAATACATTGCAGATCCATGTATACATGTCTAGATCATGGCTACCGACATACAATGTATATCCATGATGAATAAAACTCAAATTTGGATATAGCTACCTGACATACACTGTATATCTATGTCATCATAACTCAAACTTCAGCATATCCACCAGAAATACATTGCGTATCTATGCAATGACTCAATCACAAAATACTCCATCACAACCTAGGGAGAATGAATGCTTAAACCTAGGGTCTTCATCCCAATCTCAAATAGTACGATTATATCCATGTGAATATATTTCCTGACATCGAGCATGGTAGAAACTACTTGATTACCGGTCATTAATGTATACCGTTAACAAGTGCAAGGGAGATCACCATTGATGCCAATAATTCCCAAGGTATCTTAGTCCATTCCTCTAAATGCGAATAAATGAATTGAAGTTGAACAATCAATGAAAACTTTCAATCAGAGGTCAATGATAGAAGCCTATTGTCGAAAGCGAGGAAACCCGCCATTGAGGCATCCAAGCTTCAAGGTACTAACTAGTTTTTAAGACTAATCCTCGGATGATGTGCTAGTGTCGACAAGAATAGACTCATCAAGAGAGGTCCATGATATTTCCCACATCATTGACACAAAACTAGAACAAAGTCATTTCAAGTGATTCTGATTGTGGAGCAAATATGGGACTAACTCAGAGATTACCGACACAAACGAAGGTAAGGTAAATATAGAGTTTGGTTGTGGTAAAAGACTCCCCTTGAACATTGAACAACATTAAAAGTGACTTGGGAGCATTGACTCAACAATGCAAAGACCAGACATAATACAAAGAAAATATGATGCATTCTTTGAATGACTCAAAGGAGTAAATTGACTGATGAAAGTGGGTTGACTCGAGGACAAGTTGATTACCCAATTGTTTCAATGAAATGCAAACATGTGCCATGTTCAAAGGTGATTATAAGCTTCCATTAATACAAATTAAAAAGTTTCTCCCATTCCCTTAATTTCCCCATCATGATGGATGAGTACCTCTTTGTTTTTTAATGAGCTTGAAAAGGTTAACAAATGATCGACATAGCTCATCATAAGATGAGTCCCATCTCACATGTTTTATGAACCTGAGAGAGGAGGGGTTCAACCCCAAAAGGGGTCCTTCATTGTTTGATTTTGACAAGTCCATAGAAGGTAAGCTCGGTGTCTTTTCATGTTTAACCTAGTATGAAATGAATAAAGAAGACTCTAGTGTGGACTTTTTTGTAAATTTAATCCCCAAGGTCCAAAAAAGTGTAAAATGATACCTAGGACAACTCTTTATTTATGATGAACTAGAGTGTACCTTTTTCATAAATTAGTCTAAACGGTCTGAAAAAGGGGTAAACTGTCACCATATATACAACCCTTCAAATACTTTTACAAGTGTGAAAGAATCAAGTTCACTTGGAAACCTTTTCCTATTTAGAGAGTATGAAAAGATCTTTAAAAAAATTCAACTTAGGGGGTTCCTTTTTCATATAAGTTCTACAAGTCCAAAAAAGTGATAAAAGTATACTTGACAGCTTTTCGCTTAGTTTTTAACGAGCACAACTATGATATCAAAGGCATTAGAAAGCTTTTTTATTTTGAAAAGGAACACGAAAAAGTAAAAAACAATCTCCTCCATAGCCAAAAATTGTTAAAATAACCTGAAATGTCCTACAATAGGTATTAGAACTCTTTTTTTATTCAAAACATTAATAAAGTGGTAAAAATGAAATACAATATTTTAAATAATTAAAAGAAAATTCTATATTTTGCCCAAAAAGAGAATAAAAGGTCCAAAAAGTAAATATTTTTTACCATTTGGTTTTACCATAGAGATTTGAGTGCAAAAGGTTCTTTTGAGAGGTGATTTTGATGTGGAGATTGTAGGAGCTCCAATCAACCATTCAACATTCTATCAGATTTAGGTAAATTCCCTACCCTTCCTCTTTCATTTCATGGTAGAAGTTTTAAGTTTTGATTAGTTTTAGGTGTAGCTTTGGCCATTAGCTTGGGGGTTAAGAGCGTGCCCTATGAGATGCTCTTCTCCCTTTCGGGAAGTGTGCTGGAGCACCTCCCAAAAAGTGGAAAAACATCATCCCCGCTCTATGTTATGTGGTAAGTGCATCAACACCCAGTTTCTATGGGAGAAGTGCATCAGCAACCCCAAAAAATTAAAACAATAGATTTAAGCCAAAAATGGAAAATTCTTTTATGAGGATTGTTTCTAATGATTATTTTAATCACCTTATGCAAGCTTCTTGAAACAAAAATGGTCATTTGGAAGGAGAGTGAACATGAGCTAGATCATGCTCAAGTCACAAATGATGCTCAAGTCGCAAATGATCCCAATAATGTATTGGCTTTGAGAGAGTGTGGGCTCTTAAAGTTCTTCTGGATTTTGGGAATGAGGGCTCATGTTCGTTTATTAGAGCAATTGATCTAAATGTGGGCTCCGAAACAAAAAAAAATCTCCAACTTTGGACTCACAATCTCACTCTAGATGTGGAAGATGTCTATTTTCTCACCAAACTCTCAAGGAAATGAAACCATGTGTCACTCTCTAGGCCAATAGGGGGAGACATGACAATAGACGATCTCATAGATAAATACTGCAGCACTGGTACATGCTCTCAAGGTGGGAAAATACCCATCATACATGTGACAGACTGTTCTCTTAGAACTATTATATTTATTATTGAGAAGGTGGAGGGTACGGCAGGCTACCCATCAAACCACCCGGTCCCACATGCTCTATGCCTTGGAGTGTATGGTTCCAACTATATTTAACTAGAGTGAGTGGTTCTTTGTGATTCTAAAGGATCAACTAACAAAATTTCAACGAGGAGAACTAAAACAATTCGGATATGGTCCCATTGTGGTCTCTTTCTTCCTTGAGCAAGTTCCGCTACTACGTCCACATGTACCCTTGAATGATCTTGAACCACAGGACCCTTGCATGTTGATATGGTTCGAGGCTATAGCCCGAAATGGAAGAGTTAGACCAACATTCACCTATGAATCTATATTCTTCAGATGGTTGCATGGTTAACTCCTCATGGTTGAGGATTACGCATACATAAGGATTGACTTCAGGAGTGATCCGGATTTACCGCTCCCTGAGGATAATCAATGGGGAGATCTAGGTAAGAAATATTCCCTCTTTTGTTCATTTCATTTCATTATATTTCATTTTTTTGTTATACTAAGACTTCAAATTCTATATTGCAGGCATTGTGCCATCACAACCTGTCAATTCATCACCTATTGAGAGGTGCGGAGCAGTTCGAGAGGTAGTGGCCTGGAATATCAAGGAAAAGGAGGAACTCCAGGAGATTGAGGAGAACCTTCAAAGACTGATTGTGGATGTCCCAGATATCTCTATAGATGACCTACCTCGGTGTTACCAATGCCACACGACTAGAGTTTTTGGTCACTTTGGATGACAACTTCGTAGGTTGGCTCATACCATGATGTGTTACCATGAGCACCAGGAGTAGCTAGGAGTAGTAGCTATGTTTGGTAATAGTATTGTACTAAAATATTTTAAGCCTCATATTTTTTCATTTTGATGTACTAAACTCTAGTTGCTTCAGATTTTTTCCCTAATGTCTTGTTTGTAAAACATGTTCATTATAAAAAATGACCTTTTACAAAATGATGGTATGTTTAGGATGGTGTGTGTGTACATGAAAAGATACTTATTTATATGTTATTTTCACATATGGCATCTGTCTCAAATTTAATCATGAGCTATGTACCAATTCAAAACATAATTGACTAATGAATCAACAACTGCATTCATTTTCCTTGGAATGTTCTAGTATCGAATAAACTCAAAGGCCCTTTCAAGAAGTCAAACCCTTTGAAATAACCAAAGAAGTAGGGGATTTTTAATAGTGCAGATATAATTTAACTGAGAAATGACAAGTTTTGAATAGTGTAGATATAGTTTAACTGAGAAATGACAACCTGACTCACATCATTTGACAAAGCGTCATTCAATAATCCAATCACTGCATGATATTCAATGAGATTGCTTGTTGAGAGAACTAAGCAACTTCCACCTGAGCTTACCAAATCATCGGTAGGGGAATAAAGTATCAATGTTGGTGATGCAAGATTTAAGGTATGTCGACTAGCATCATCTGTAAATCCTTAATATAAGGCCATTTGTACATATAAGTATGACACTATATAAGCAGTCGTAACTAGGATGAGTCCTAACTACAAAAGTTCAAAACACTCCAAAACACGCTTTATTAACAATCGTACAAGGTACACATGTGAAATATTCTAAGCATAGTACCTTTTGAGATAAATCCCATTTCATGGATCTCCTAAAGGTATCCCATAGTAGTCAATCAACTCATAAGCCCATGTTTCTAAAACACGACTCGCAATATAAGGACCATGCCACATGGACTCGAGTTTTCCGCCTCCTAATCTATCATGTTTTTTATCATAAATCAAAACCAAATGACCTCGATTATAGAGACAAAGTTGAACAAATCGGTCATATTGAGACTTGACTCATATTTTGGTTACCTCATTGGCCAGGGTTGCATCTCGACAAGTTTCATCAAGATTATTGAAGTATAAAAAACTTTTTTCCTCTATGGTGGTGTTGGGTACAAGTTCTACGACGAGTTTTAGAGAAGGAATTTCACATTCGATAGGTAGAGATGCTTCCAGTCCATACACCAATTTAAATGGTGTGAAACCGGTTGAAGTTTTTACAATGGTTCTATAATCCCATAATGTCGAGAATAATTGTAAGTTCCAACTAGATTTAGCATGCCCTACCCTTCGTTGAAGCATAGTTTTCAATTTTTTATTAATAGCTTCAACTTGGCCATTGGTCTGAGGTTAGTAGGGTGTCAATTTATCATGACGAAAACCTAGGTTAGCACTCAACTTTGACATCATCTAGTTCCTAAAATGAGAACCACGATCAGTAATGATTGGTTGAGGAACCCCAAACCTAGCGATAATGCGATTGAATAAAAATAGGGCAACAGTTTTACCATCTTTAGCATATGTAGGCATAGCCTTAGCCCATTTAGTAAAGTAGTCAATGGTGACAATAATATAACCATGCCCCTCATCTGAGGTAGGATTAAAATGCATGAAATCAATTCCCCATTTTGCAAAGGGACCAACAACAATGATGGGATGTAGTGGAGCAGGATGAGTGCACTTTTTTTTGAAGAAGTTGACAAGACGGGCATTTCTTAATGGCTTCAATACAATCTTTGAAGATAGAAGGCCAAAAGTATCTAGCATGTAGTATTTTCTAAGTTGTATCCATCCCATAAAGATGACCACCACATGCCCCAGAGTGTCATTCATTTAACACAGTTTCAGCCTCGTCATGTGTTAAACAATGTCATAGAATGGAATCAATGCCACGATGATACAACGTATCATTAATGATAAGATAATACTTGGCGTGATGCACGCTTGATGACAAATACAACAATTTTCGTCATGAGACAGACTAGGTTGAAAACATTGCATATGGAGATACAAAATAAGATCTCCATGCCAGGGGTCAAACGTACTAATAATGGTATTAGTAAAAATAGTTGTCGAGTGGAGCAAAATGTAATGGCGAAACTTCTGGAATCTGATGAACATAGCCATAGCTAACTTCTCAACTTGTGAATAACAAGTTTTAGAATCAAGTAGACTCTTACTCATATAATAGATTACGTGTTCTTGGTCGTTGATGTCTGTTTGTACTAATACCATGTCGATGGTGGGAATGGATGCAGCCACATACCAAGAATAATCCTTAGTATAATCAGGAGGTTGCAACACATGTGCATGTGTAATGGTATGTTTGATATTATTGAAGGTGTGATGTGTAAGTTTATCCCAACAAAAGGTATGCCTTTCTTAAGCAATCGCATAAAACTATGTTTTTTCTCGACATAATTACATAAAAAACGATTCAAGAATTTTTCCTTCCCTTGCAAACTTTTAAGTTCAGTAATGTTGGTTGATGATGGTAGGGCCAAAATGGCCTCTATTTTCAAAGGATCAATTCACATTCCATCTTTGGAAACAATGAATCCAAGCAGTCATCTAGTATCAACACACAAAAAACACATTTGTGTGGATTCAAACATATATTATAGTGGCAACATCTAAGAAAAATAACTCTCAGATGATCAACATGGTGTTTTCAATGCTACAAATGGGAAGGAAAATCGTTGAGATAGGGTGCCACTATATGTTTGATATCATGGAAAGCATAATACATGGAGCATTGAAATGTAGCACAAGCGTTTTTTAGACCAAAAGGTAATTTACGATAAGCAAAGGTACCCCATGAGCATATAAAATTCGTTTTATGTTGATCAGAAGCGATTATCTTGATCTGATTATAGCCAGAAAAAACCATCCATAAAGGAAAAGATGACACTTCTGGCACAATTGTCGATAATTTGATCAATATATGGAGGGGGGTAATTTTCCTTTAGACAAGCTCATTTTAGATCCTTGAAATCGATACAAACTCTAATTGTGCCTTATTTTTTAGTAACAGGAATAATATTGGAAACCCATTCTGTCGAAGGTACATGATAAATCAACCCAGCTCTAAGAAGTTTTTCAACTTCTTCCTTAATGGTTGTAGATTTTCGTGGATGTATTTGACGAAATTTTTTCCAGACTAGCTTAACATCAGGGTATGTTTTAATCTCATGAAAAATAATCGAAGGATCAATCCCTGGCATTTCATCATGGCTCCATGTGAAAACATCACGAAATTATCTGAAAAGGGTCGTATAAGTTTCAACTTCATGAGGAGAACAGCTATGGCCCAAATGGATATGTTCAATAACATTAGGTTTTACCGATATATCGACTAGAGTACTCTTAGTGATGTTACTCAAATTACCTTTAGACTCAACATTTTGTATGAGTATAGGTGATTGAAGAGAAACAACAATATCGGATGAAACCAGTGGCTCAAAATCAACTTCTACCAATTGGTAATGTGGAAGGAAATAAGATCGATGGTGAGCATCTTTCCAAGGAAATTCATCTAAGGACATAATCTCCATGATAGATTTGTCTGATGGAAGGGGAGAATCTAACCAATATGGTAGATGGTAGGGATCTGATGCAACTAAAATATGATCATTAATACTACAGTCATCATACGTGAATTGAATGGTTTCATAAATTGCTTCAAATGGACTTAAAGATATTGAATCATCAATTAGTTTTCCTTTAAAAATATTTACATGACTTGTAGATATCATGTTAACATATGCATCCTGTGAAAAGGAGGGGGATTTTTAAACGAAAAGTCTCCCATAAGTTAAGAGTCCTTGAGAAGTCCTACTCCAATGTTATGATATTGTGGGACTGAAGACCCTAAAAGATGAACATTATTTGCAGAGTTGTAGTTATTATCCAGAGGAAAAAAATATAGTTGATCGACAGTGACAATATTTCCTTGGTATGGAAACTAGACGACACGAAAAATAGATGACGCAACTACGTTCATCGCATAGAACCAATTTGTTTTGAGGAGAATATTATAGTACAAGGGTGCATCCACAACTTCAACATGAATGGTCACAGATTCCCCCCCCAATTCTTTTGACAAGGATGACAATAATCCATAAGGTTGGAAACCACAACCATCAAAAGCCTTCAATGTAGTAGGTGAACGGTTGATTTCAGGAGAACCAGTGGCTCGAAAACAAGATAAAGACATGACCGAAGTAGAGGCACCTTCATCCAAAACGGTACGATGGACCTTTTTTCCATTAACTTTCGTATATAATTGGAAAGCAAGTTGGTGAGAAAGTATTTACTTAAAGTCTTCTAGTTTAAAATTGATGACATTGGAATTTTCCAGATCCATATCTCCCAATACTGACAACATATTTTTTCTTTGCATTGGACATGTTTGGAGTACTTTGGGAGTGGACATAGTGCAAGGTGCTTGATCCAAATCTTCAACGACGTTATAATATTGGACAACACATGCACTAGGACTAAATACCTATTTTCGAATAGTACTCTTAAGCGGTCATAAAATAGTGTCAGAAACATGATTTTCGATTTGAAGACCATTAATAGGAGGAGGAGCGAAAGAGGAAGGTTTATCAATCGAAATTCCATTACACTTTTTCTCAAGAGTTGTGTCATATATTTGTGATCCAGTTGTGATGTGAACCGTTTCACTAGACATCATATTGAATTCTTCAATAGAAGAATAGGAAGGTCAATGCAAGGATTGATGATCAATCAATTGTTGTTGAGAAGGGAAAGGATCAATTAGGACTCTCGGGGTGGAAGTATTCTTTAAAAAAAATTTAACCTCCTCACGATGAGGACATTCTTTTGTAAAATTATCACCTCCACATATGAGGCGAGGAAGCTTAGCCTTTTTCTTTGGTTTGGATTCAATATATGTATCTTGTGTTTTGGTATCCTCCTGTTGACTCACGGGTTTCTTGGATTTTCCTTTTCCCTTTTTGTTAGTTCCCGAAGATTCTGAAGATTGCACTTCATTCACTTCAGTCGAAACAACAAGAGTCGAAGTAGTGTTTGGATTTGAAACACTATTACTAGTTTGTGAAGTCGAAAGGCTTTGTTTTTTCATTGATTTAGCAACAGACTATGTTTGGACATAACCTACTATGCCATCAGCAGGTGGTCATGTAGAAGGTATTGAAGGATTTGAGGTAGGACGAGGGGCATTTGGAATTAAATCATACAAAGTGCCAAACTGAGAATAAACCAAGTCTAGGTATTGAGCACGACTAATATATTTCTCTTCGGTGATAGCATCTCCCACAACAACATCTCTAGTAATGGGTGGAAGTAAATATTAAGTGAACCAATCAGCCAATAATTGATCAAGAATAGGAGTTTTAATTAACTGACATCACCATATCCATTCATGAATATGATCAGATATATGAGTCGAAGTGGATTGTTGAAGCGATTTCAAAAGGTCATTACTTGTTTCATGCCTAATTGGTAATTGAAAATATGTCAAAAACGACATGGATAGCGAATTGAAATCGTCAAAAGAATGTTGCAGTAATTCAATATACCATTTGGTAGTCGTTCTTGTAAGAGTACATTGGAAAATACTCAAGCGTATGGAATCATCCATCAGAGAGTTCGATGAATACCAAATATGGAAAGTCATAACATGGTTTTGGGGGTCTTCTCCATACTTTCCATCAAATTTAGGTATATCATATGGTAATTTGGCCGGTATAGATGGCCAAAAAGGGTCATGCATGATGGGATCGTTTATAAGTTTGGACAACTCTGGTAATTCCAAAGTTTCTAAGAAAGGAAGCTTCCTATTGCGTAGTGGGTACTTGTAATATTGATATGGAATAGCCACACCAGTAGGGCCAAAGGCCGGTTGTTTTTGGACTTGATAGCCATATTGACCACCCACATGTGGTTGTTGGTAAACTGGAGGGTTTTGTGGTGCGTTTTGATTTGGGGAAATTAATTGTTGGGGAATATAACCCATGGAAAGTTGTGACCATTGGTAGTCATGTGTCCTAGGTATGGTACTGTAGGATACGAATTTGTAGTGGGGGGAATAAATTGGGTGTATTTCCACCCAACTGGATTTTACCTTCTCGTAACAGGTTGTTGTGTTGGTTGACCCCAAACAGTTGGTTGTTATTGCCCCCAAGTAGATGTTGATTGTTGAACATGACCATTCACTCCCCTTGGTATCACACCCAATACATTATACAAAGTAGGGGTATAGTGCATTTCATAGAAGAACATCCAGTTATGTTTGGAAAACTAATACAAGGCATAAAGGAACTTCCCAATGAAGCAGCAACTGTCAATATTTGTACAGGATGAGAAATAGTCATAGTGCTGACTTGTGAAGTAGTTTGAGTACTAAACTATGCAATTGTAGGTGATGAGGGAGTGTTAAGGTTAGAGCATGATTAAGACAAATCCCAATAGAATGTCCAAGAATATCACTAGGTAATAAATAAGGTAAAGGAATTCTAGTATATGTGTCAAAAAGAGGTGTTTAACTCCATGGAAGAAGATGAGATAGTACTCGTAGATCTCCTAGTTGAGTCCCAGAAAGGTGTAGAAGGGCCAAACATGGCCACTACTGGATCTCCTAGTGGTGGCAGATCAAAAATTGATCCCGGAAGACTTGCAGCAAAAGTATTGTGAGTATAATTTTGTTCTACCACTATGGTTGTTGAGATATTATTAATTGGAACATTTCTAAGAGGATAAAAGTCTCCCCCTCCTTCAGTGACAGGTACTCCTTCCTGATCGGGTGGAGTTCCCATTTCAACATCGAATGTTAAGGAACTGGTATGTGAAATCAGATATTTTGGGTTCGTTTCCCAATGGAGTCACCAATTTTGTTACTGGAAATATGTAGTCAATGCAGACAAAAATCATTTCCCTAGTCTATATGGTATAGATATAGAACAAAACAAAAACAAGCATTAAAACCTTTCCCTAGATCTAATATGATTACTTGATTGGAATGAAACCTTACCTTTTTTTAAGGTTCTCCCTACTAGCTGGAAATTTTTAGCTCAGTTCACGTTGAAGAACCTACACCGATCAGAGCCAATAAGAAACAAGTAAACATACAAGATAATCTAACAGATCTATATCAATGACCAAGGATAAATATAACAAATAATTAATTACACAATGTTTAAGGGATAGGAAAAAAATTTGTATTAATATAAATAAGGAAAGATTAGAACCAAAGAGCCTCAGTGTTGTACTTATTCCCATAATCCTTTTGCCTCAAACTTCAATCTCTTGCCTCTCAACTCTAGAAATATTTCAACAACATATGAGTGCTTTATTGGTCCTCCTCCAAACCATGAAGGTACGCTTGTATTTATAGGCCAAAAAGGGATCAAAGGGGTTGAGGATTACTTGGAGGAATTTGAGAGATTATCCCTAGGGATTATGGGCTCGACTTCTGGCTAGTCTGGTTGGTTGGGATAAGCCTCCACAAGGGATTTATTATAAAAATATCTCGATGCTTCTCTTTTTCCTTTTAATGAGTGTCGACGTGCCTTCTACACTAGTAAGTGGCATCAGGAAGAGGGACCACTCCTTGTACAAAGGAAAGGAGTGTCATCGACGCTCTTTGTCCATTAGCAACTAGCGTCAACCTAGTCTAACGCCTTCTGTCAAAAAGAAGGGTGCATTAGTGCTACTAGAAATTGGGTTTCTGGTAAGGATAGACCTCTTGTCAATTATTTTTGGCATAAATACTCTAGGGATTTGGGAAAATGAAATAATTTTAGTGAAACAATATTCCCAGGATCCTTTCCATCCATGGCATCGGGTAAAAATATTTTGAGACGAGTTAAGTTTTCAATGTCAATCAATCAGTGCTTGGAAGACGAGGAGTCACTAGGACCACCCAACCCTTCCCTGGAGAAAACCCCTTTGACCTACACTAGACCCATCCCAATACATGAATCTAGCCCTACCACACTACCTGACTCCACCCAAGTGCAAACTAGATCCAACCTTGGTTCCCTCTCTTCACATCCATCCATTACAACTAGATCCCCAACACTATCAAACACCCTATAAACATCCATTATAGACAATAGGTCCACCCGATCACTACTACCATCCAGAACCAGAATAATATCCATTGAACCAAGGTACATCAATAATGCCCTTAAGTCCACAATTTCAAGGAAATATAACTCTTCCTCTTTTATAGTGCTAAACAAATAAGGAAATAGGGATTATAACATACCTAAAAAGGAATTTTGACCTTGAACCGTAGAAACAACTCGCAGGTTGGAAATTACTTGTATGTCTCCATCCTGCCCCAAAGAAGAGGTATATAAGGGTAATGACCCCCCCAATTCCAAAAAATACGATTGTCCCTAAGGTATTGTGGGTAAATTTTGAATAAGTTTTGGTGTGAATGGGGTTACGCAATGAAGTGATCAAAAGAAGCATGCTCGCAAATTTTGGAAAGACCCTAATGTAGTGGAAATAAATAAGGAAAGAAGTGTGGTTGATGACATCAACCAAGGAGTTGGTTAGAGTTAGTTAGGATTTTGCATCCACTTTGTGAACCACGAGAGTTATGAAATTCACTATAAATATGTAATGTGTCACGTAGAATAGGATTGATGACGATTTCAAAAATATTTGGAAGAAACTGCAATACACCAGTGTGTTATTGTTGATCAAATGTTGATGAGTTCATGGATCAATTGGTGTGCTTGTATTATAGATGGGGAGTGATTTTGTGGATGCAATAGATCGATCAATAGGCTATGTCGATAGATCTAAATTGTAATGAGAGGAGAGCGATAGATATGCATGTTAAGTGCGCATGTAATATCCCGATTTTGACCCCTATTGCATTAAAATTGTACATGATGTAATTATTGTTATTAAATCATGGTGAGGAGCTCAAGGCCAATGCCCCACCATGGATTTATCATTTCATGTATCAGCAATTAAAAACGATGCATATGGTTTTCGTGCTAGCCAGGCACAATATAAAATGAGACATCATGTAAATATGCAATTTAATAAAAAATACCCACAACTAGCTATGCAATGCAACAAAGAGATGGGGGCATGATTTCACAAGGAATAGGGAGGGGAATAATTCAAACCCTTGAGCCAATAGTGTAAATCCAAATTTCAATGAGAAAACCCATAAAACTCTCAACTACCCATTTTGTCTTATTCACCCAATCATTTAATTCTTCCAGAAGTTGGTTGAGACAGTTAGTGCATTGGGAATGGAAGAGTATGTCAGTCAAATTCACATTGGGAAAGCCATCAGTTTTTGGAAAAACAAAATTTTCATGTGGGGCAAGAAAACATCCACAAATGTCTCCTCATTCCATTCCTCACCCACGTTTTCCTCTTCCTCACACAGCTGGAGCTAGTTGGGTGTTTTCCCTCATGTTTTCATGCATTTTTCCTCATTCCTCCATGGCTGGGAATTTGTTTTTGTGTCACATGGAGAATGGGAGAATAGATTCACGATTTTTGGGTTTATAGAGGTCGATTTTTCCTCGGCAATGCCCAAGAACGTTTGCTAAAATTGAATTGCTCTCCCATTGTCATTTCCCCCCATCTACCATTTCGTTTTTGCTTCCCATGATGTTTTTGTTCATACCCAACATTTGCATTTTGATGTTATGTGCACCCTTGTTTTGGTCTATAAGACTTAGGAGTGGAAGAGGCCCATAATTGGCTTAATAAACCTAGTGAAGAGAGGAACCTCACAGAAAGATCAAGAGGGGATGGCTAATCTTCTATGCACACCTTGAAGAGCACTGGAAGGGAAGATATGGCCTAAGGGACTATGTAGTAGTGAAGTGAAAACTTCCTTGTGTTGGGTGTGTAGGTATTGTGGAGGCCAATCTAGATCGATCTTGTGCAGGTGTCCATAGCTCTATGGTTGAGCTCACTAGCTTAGCAATTCATCATTTCCACTGCCTTAGCAGACTGATAAACCCAACTATAGATTGTCTTGGATGAACTTTGATGTGTATTTGGCTATGTGTGAGCCTATTGTTCCCTAGTTCCCTATGGAAATAATGCCCATCTCAAGGTTGGCAATTGTGCTGAGAGATTGATAAGCACAACTAGCCTATGGTTGGGTGGAATGTTGCATCGACATAGCTAGTTGCAATACAACTCATTTACAAGATAAGTGCTCGCTTGAATTTTCTGTATTATCCTGCAATGTATTTGTTTTTATGAACATATTGAATGTATTGAATGAGATTTGCTTACGGTGTATATTATTTCATAATTCATCTGCATATGTAATTTTTATTCCAGTGCATTTATGTTTTATGTTCATGGGGATAGATTTCCCGGTTATGATAGACAAAGTAGTGTAGTTGCGTCCTCTCTCTCATCGAGTAGAGGGGACGTGACAGTGCATATCTATCTAAAATACTTGATATAATAAGATTTGTGAATACCAATCATTTTCGTGGTTTTCTCCCAATTGGGTTTCTACGTAAAATATATGGTGTCCTATAATTGTGTGTTTGTGTGATTGTTATATATGTTTTTGCATAATAGTGATGAATGATTATGATAATAATATGTGTTTAATCTAAGTATAATGTTATTGCATAGTTGGTGTATACATTACATTGTCTTTGTGGTTTAAATACCATATGTCGAAGTCCTCTTAATGGGTTTATTGGTGGAACTGGTTTCCATCCCCTTTTCTACTGCAAAAACGCAATTCCTCTTGTACCCATATGTACTTCGAGTGAGACTTGACTTGCTTCCAGGTCATGCTAAAAGGGCCAGTATCTTGGTATTTTTTGGTCTATTGTTAGTGAACCTGGGCTTGCCCATATATGAGCCAACGAATGGTTTTGTTTCCAGGATCGAGATCTACGTTTGGAGGGGATGTGGGTGTGGCATCCAACTAAGCAAGAGATTATGGAATGGATAGAGAAGAAGTAGTGATATTTTGTCGAAGAACTGAAGAGGACTCTATAATTGAACTCTAGAGAATGGTTATAAATGTATGTTTTCTCATATCTGCAAGAAATAGTATTTGTTCAGTTTCCTAGTATAATAACATAATGGCTATCGAGGTTAGCTGAGCAAAAGAAATATTTCCACGGTGGTGAGCCAACAGTACTCCCGATTTGATTTGAATCCTTAAAGGTATTAATAATAATATTTCTCATGTTGTTGATTACTAACTTGATAGTATATTTTTGGGCTATATTATTGATTTTGTTGTAGAAACATTAAATTCCTATAGTGCGGCTAAAAGAGAATTTTTCAAAGCCCTGCGAGGTAGATATTTGAAATCTATGTATCTGTGGATTAAGATATTACTCTGTGAAAAAGGTGTTATGAGGATGGAATCTGAAGAGTAAGTGTTGTAAAGGAAAGTATCCTATGGCTAGGGTTTAAGAGGCCATCAACGTACTGGGGTTGAAAGAGAGATGCACAATGTTCAGCAAGTATATATAAACAAGATTCAGAGATGAGAAAGATCCACACCTGACTAACCGAAGGCTGGTCCAAGCTTTCTCTTCAATCCTCTTCTTGCTCCTCTCGCTCCAAGAGACCTGCAAAACAAAATATACCTTCCTCAAGCCATTATGACCACATACAAGACAATGATAATCAAATGAATATGAAACAATGATCTGAATAACATTATAATATGATCATAAACAGAGATTCAATCACACATTGAACAATGATTTGGGAAGAAGAAGGACATCACATCTTTATTAATCTTGAAAACAAGTACAAGTATACCTTCTCTTCAAGTTTGGCACCTCACGAAACCTTGATCTGGTTCTGCTACTTCTCTTCTCTAAAGAACTCAGCCTCCAAGCTCTGCAACACAAGGGGAAGACCTCCAGGGAAAAGGTGTGGGCAAAGAGAGTCCCGATTCCTCCAGCATAACAATGCATAAATTTCAAGTCCTTCTCATGGCCTTTCCTACCTCTATTTATATGAGTGAAATAAGGTAGTTTCGCAGGTTGAAGAAGTTACAGCAGTTAAGGAAATTAAGTTAAATAACTTAACTAATCTCTACTTAACGCGAGTTTTTATGTTTAAATGCTAAGAGGCACATTCGCGGGTATGCAGTAGAGCAACTCGCGAAGGATTTGCTACTATGTATAAGGGCAACCCACGAATACATAGATTCACGACTTGCTACAAAGGAGACTCGCGAATGACTCGTGAGTTGTATAGAAGGATAGTCACGAATACATCCTAACATGTCAAAAATGGCAAGGTAATTAGCTGGATAGAGGCAGAATGTATTTCATGATAAGCCAAGCTATAGTGTTCCGGGAAAACCTCAATCCATAGATGTCCTTTTGTGTGCCAACATGGGGAATGTCGGCACTCAGACGGAGAGGTGCCAATCTAGTGTATAACAGATGCCCCCTAATGTGTGAGGTTAGAGGGGAAGACGATAGCCGAAATACATTATAAAGGAAATAGCTGAGTATGGAGAGAGCAGATAATCCAAGATCGAAAGGCTCGAGTGAAGGTACCTGAAAGAGAGATAAATGTCAGAAAAACTGATCTCTGGGACATACACATCCATATACAAAACATCGCCATAAAGATACAGGCGGATACAACATATGTATAACTGATGAAACTATCATGGTCGCACAATCTGCAAAAAGGCGCCATATCAAATCTAAAGGAGTCATGGCCACAAATGAACAAGGTGGATCCATGCTCAACAATCGATCATAGCCACAAAAAATACAAGGTGGATCTATGTCTCAGCAAAATGTCATATAAAGTATAACAAGGTCTTGCGCAACTTGGGCAATAGCAAAAGATGAATCCAATCCAAACCGCCCAAAAAAGGTACGAATCCTAACCATGCGAAATAAACAAGCTGAAGTCGAACATGGACGAAACCGTTTGATTACCGGTCAATAATGAAAACCGTTAACAAACACGAGGGAACCACCATTAATGAAAATGGTTCCCAAGGTACCTAGTACATTCTAACAAGTGTGATTACAAGGACTTGAAGTCGAACACTTGAAGAATCCATCGAGTAGGAGACATTAAGGTATCCTCACTACCCAATAGCGAGGGAAATTGCCATTGAGGACAACAATTCCCAAGGTACTGTCATAAAACTCTAAATCTCATTCCCAGAGCAAGATGTGTTGCAGTCGATAGGAAGAGATCCGTTGGAAGGAAGGCATTAAGGCATCCTTCATCATCCAACACAAGGTAAGTCAAAGACTAATTGGATCTAGAATTGGTACTGAATTTCACAAAAAGGACCGTTGAAGACATGATGTAATGAACAGATACCAGGGAATGGCCGACACAAAAGGTCAAGGCAACTGCAGAATGGCCGACAAAGGTTTAATCCTTGAATAGGGAGCACAACACAAAAGTGACTTAGGCAGCTTTTGACACAAAAGGACCAATGAAACAAATCTGCAATGTAGGAGACATTGAAAGATTCCCCATATAATCGAAAAAAAGACCAACTGGAGGAGTAAGAAACTCTAAATCGGGATAAGGTCAAAATACTAGGACCCAACTGTTGATAGACTCAAAACTGGTGCTTTGTTCAAGGAAACAAGACTTGCTGCCATGATGTAAAAAGACATGGAAATAAACCTTCCCCTTCCCCTCTTTCTTGTAAAGGTTTAACGAGTCCAAGAAAGAAAACTCGAGACCATCTTCATTTTTTGACAAGCTCGAAGAAAAGAAAGAAGAATGCTTGATAAGGCACTGATTCGTGGATTTTACGAGCCCGAACTAGTACATGCTCGACAGTGTTTTCATAGTTTAGAGAGTCTGAAAACTCCAAAGAAGACTCCAGGGGGGTCCTTTTTCATACAATTTAGTCTCTTGAGGCCAAAAAAGTATAAAACAAACGAAAGAAGAACTCTCTTAACTTCCGAAGAAGAAAAGGCGCACCTTTTTTGTACTTAGTCAGGAAGGTCCGAAAAAGGTTAAATTACCACCTACCCAACGCTCCTTCAAAAGTAGCATATAAAGCCTGAGTTTTACGAGTGTGAAGGAAGGCGAGATCACTCGGAAAGATCCATTTGATTACGAGAAATGGAGCTTACAACAATAAACTTGATGCTTTGTTCTTTAGGGTTTAACGAGCATGACAAAGACATAAAGTAGACTCGGAATCTTTTTCATGTTTTGGTCCAGAGCATGAAAAAGAGAAAACTAAGCTCATACCGGGGGTTCCTTTTCCGTAATTTTATTCCCTCAGGTCTGGAAAAGAGATAAACCTATGCCTGAGAATACTCTTCTCAATTCAGTAGAAAAGAGAGTGATCCTTTCTCGTACTATTCCACATGGTCCGAGAAAGAGATAGCCTACCACCAATGTGGATGCCCATTCACATATTCTTAACGAGCCTGAATGGACAATTTTAGTCCCTCAGGTCCGAAAAAGAGATAAACCTATGCCTGAGAATACTCTTCTCAATTCAGTAGAAAAGAGAGTGATCCTTTCTCGTACTATTCCACATGGTCCGAGAAAGAGATAGCCTACCACCAATGTGGATGCCCATTCACATATTCTTAACGAGCCTGAATGGACAATTTTAGTCCCTCAGGTCCGAAAAAGAGATAAACCTATGCCTGAGAATACTCTTCTCAATTCAGTAGAAAAGAGAGTGATCCTTTCTCGTACTATTCCACATGGTCCGAGAAAGAGATAGCCTACCACCAATGTGGATGCCCATTCACATATTCTTAACGAGCCTGAATGGACAATTTTAGTCCCTCAGGTCCGAAAAAGAGATAAACCTATGCCTGAGAATACTCTTCTCAATTCAGTAGAAAAGAGAGTGATCCTTTCTCGTACTATTCCACATGGTCCGAGAAAGAGATAGCCTACCACCAATGTGGATGCCCATTCACATATTCTTAACGAGCCTGAATGGACAATTTTAGTCCCTCAGGTCCGAAAAAGAGATAAACCTATGCCTGAGAATACTCTTCTCAATTCAGTAGAAAAGAGAGTGATCCTTTCTCGTACTATTCCACATGGTCCGAGAAAGAGATAACCTACCACCAATGTGGATGCCCATTCCATTATTCTTAACAAGCCTGAATGGACAAGTTTACTCGGCAGTCAAGTATATTTTGAGGAGTCAGACTTGGGCATAAAGAAACTCATAATATTTCCCGTGAAGTTTTAACGAGTCCGGAAAAGTCAACTCGCAGCCTCCTTACTGTTTTTAACGAGCTCGAAGGAGAGCAGAAAGAATGCTCTAAAAGCAAGGAGACGAGTGTCATAGGCAGGCGAAACTAGTTCCAAGCGCAAGGAACAAACCTATGCATAATGTAAGGA
>LPNX010309424.1:377490-397051 GCA_001517045.1 Pseudotsuga menziesii | reverse complement strand
AGTCAACTAAGACGGTCTTCCCACCCAAAGTAACAGGTGTTTGAGCAAGAATTCCCAAGGCTAAACAAGTTCTTCTATCAAACGCCAGTAACTGACTAGTAGTCGACACAAGGCTAGGAGATCCCATACCTCGCCAAGCATGAGCAGACAAAATACTAACTGAGGCTCCTTCATCGACAATACAACGAGCAATCGTGTAAGGTTCAACTTTGACCTTTATCTGGAAAGGTGCATGGGAAGGAAGGTGCGGCTCAACTAGGCTATCCCAATCAAAGGAAGCAATCCAAGGGCTTGGTGGGGGTTGATCCGAAGCAAGTTCAGTGCCCCCTTGTTCAGTAAGATCTGAATTGGCAGTGAAGAAAATGTGACTAGTAGACACTTCACTCTCCAAAGGAAGAGTGGGGTTGATCAATACTGGAATCGATTCAATCGCTTGGTGAAAGTCACTCTCTGAAGGGAGAGTGGGATTGACCAAAGATGACATTGGTTCAATCACATGAGGAGCACTCTCCGAGAGAAGAGTGGGATCAACCAAATCTGAGATTTTTTCGACCACTTGATCAACCAAAGGTTGAGTAGGATGTTGAGAAACTATAGGATGTTCAGAAGAACGAAATCCATGAGTCTTGGACCACACTCTTCACACCTCTAGGATAGCAGGGCACAGATGAGTAAGATGATCTCCCTTGCATAGCACACAAGGGAACTTAAGATGATGCTTCGAACGACCAGTTTTCTCAATGGTATCAGCATGACTAGTAGTGGCTGACTGTTTGCTCTCAACATGACCTGCAGAGGATGATAGTTTGCCCCCAGCATGAACAACAGAGGCTGGGTGACTGAGTCCAACCTCACTAAGAGAGGTTGGTTGTTGAGAGACTCCATAATGTTCAAAAATGGGATGACCATGAATCCAAACTCTTCGCACCTCCACAATAGAAGGGCATTTATAAGTAAGGTGGTCTCCCTCACAAAGCTTACAAGGAAACTTGAGCTTGTGTTTTGAACGGGTAGACTTGTCAACATGACTCGCAGTGGTTGGCTGGGCACCATCAACATGCACAGCAGAGGATGAATGGTTAGGATCAACATGCTTTGCAGCAGTTGAGTGTGTGCCCCCAGCGTGAGCAACAGGGGCTGGGTGAACGGATCCAACTTGAAAAATAGAGATTGGATGGGGAGGTTCAACTTGAACACCAGAGGTTGAACGAGTGCACTCAGCGTGAACACTAGAGGCTGAGTGATAGGATCTGACATGACCTGGAAAGGTTGGAAGGATCCCACCAACGTGAACACCAGAGGCTGGATGGATGGATCCAACATGAACAACAGAGGTTGGATGGGAAGGCTCAACTTGAAAACCAGCGGTTGAACGAATGCACTCAGCTTGAACACCAAAGGTTGAGTGACAGGATCTGACATGACCTAAAAAGGTTGGAAGGATCCCACCAGCTTGATCACCAGAGGCTGGATGGATAGCTCCAACATGAACAACAAAGGTTGGATAGGATGGTTCAACTTGAAAACCAGAGGTTAAACAGGTGCACTCAACGTGAATGCCAGAGGTTGAGTGACTAGATCCAACATGACCTGCAGAGGTTGGATGGGTGCCCCCAGCCTGAAAAACTGAGGCTGGGTGGTGAGGTTCGACTTGCAGAGGTTGAACGGGTGCCCCCTTGCTTATGTGCTTTCTTCCTATTCCTCCTTCTTGTTCTCCTTTTAGACTGTCGGTTACTAGTATCAGTACTTTCACCACATGAGGTAGAAGGAGGAGGAGAACTAACTACAGGTGAAGGGGAGACAGTGTTTTGATGCCCTTGATATAAGGTGCTTACTTGAGAAGCATCAGGAGCATTCAGGACAGTTGGAGTGGAAAACAACCACACCGGTAGCCCTAGGGTGAATCCCGGAAGATTCAAAGTGGCCATCAAGGGAACACCAACATTCCCTGTGAGAGGAATAGGACAAGGAGCTCCCATCATGGGGATCTCTTGGTTGGTGTTCAAAGGGGTGTTAGCCATAGATTCAAAACAAGAGACAAAGTCTGAGGTTGATGGTCAACCAAAATTACAAAGCAGACTCCTAAAGGCCCACTAAGTATAGACAAACCACACAGCACTCACTAAAAGTTCCTAAAGCCCAAACAGACAAACAGGTATAAGATGTACTTTCCAGAAGAAAGCTGATAGACAGTTACTTGGTGTCCTTGAGGTGGTTCTTAGGCACAAGCGGAGGAATCACCCACCACCCTCCTACACTTTCCACAAGGGTTACCTTCCAAGCCCGTCCAAGGTCAACCAGAAATAACCTTCCGGTGTACCTGTGTATGAACCCTAGATGTCAAGAGACTAAAGGCTACCTTGGCAATACCAACAGTCTGGGGGCACAGTCGCAAGCCGGACTCGTACGCATGGGCAGGGTAGCTGAGCCCGAAACTCTGTCTAGGACAGAATCCCCAGATGCGCAAAAGTCCTGAGTTACGCTTTGACAAGGATTCGGAGGGTTATCTCCTCTGTCCAAGCCTCCACGCGGCCTTGTGCTTAACTCCCGTTTGAGAGGAGCTTCCCAGATACAGTGATAAAGTCAAGGATTTACCTAGTGAAAGGTCCACTACGTCTGAGTTTTATAACTTGTGGGAAGTTTACACTTCCTAGCCCACAAGTCTAGCCTAAGCTAGTAGGTGAAAGGCCCCTAAAAAACAAAACTTACTAGTAAATTTTAAAATTATACGTTCATTTTAAAGGGCTGTTTCTTACTCAAGAGGAAATGAAATGGTAAACTGGTGGTGTTTTGACTCAAAATTGAAACAAAATGACTAAGCAAAGAGAAAATGAAATGCAAAAAAGCAAATATCTATTCTCTTTATATTTCTTTTTCAAATAGAAACTTGACAGCCAAAAAGAACGAAATTCTTTTTATATTTTTCCAAAAACAACGATATGCTATGCAATCTAGACTAAAAACCTAATCTACATGCATATAAAGCAAACATATGTTTTTGTATTTTTCTTTTATAAATGCAAAAGAAAAAATCAGCCTATGAACTAATGCAAACAAGTACTGTAAGCAATGCAAATAGACAACTACTCTACTCCCCACAAACAAACTCTAGGTCTCCCTAAAGTTAGATAACAACCTCACTTAAAAAGAAGGCTTACAAAAGGAAACAAGCCAACAACTTTGGAATGAAGAGACTGAGCACAAAGACTGACATAAACAAAGGTCAACAAGTCCTAAGTATCAATCTAAACCTACAAACAAAGGCTGCTCAGTACCTTGTACACCAAGATCAAACCAAAGAAAGAGGTGGGGGGGGGCAGCAGTACAAACAAGTAAACGTTCTTTTTAATTTTCTTTTATAAAGACAAAAGAAAAACTATCTACAAAGCAAAAGCATGCAGATAACAAGAACAAAGCAAAAGTAACTCTGCTAAACAACCACCAAACAAACTCTAGACTGAACTAAAGTCAGCATAAACCCTACTTGGAAGGAAGGCTTGCATAAAAGACAAGTCTACTATTTTGGCAAGGTGAAGTTAACCAACAAAAGAAGAAGGAAACCAACACCAAAAAACTTTTGGAAATCAAACCAAAGTCAAGAACAGAGGCTGACCAAAAACATAAGCCAAAAATCATACCAAGCAAAGGAGGCAAGGGGGAAGAGCAAAGAACAAACCAAATTCTATAAAAGGCTAAGACTCTAGCATGCACCTAAGATACACTAGACTTGAGCGAACTTGAATCAAATAAACTGTATAAAAGCAAAGAACTGAAACACACAGGCTAACAGAACCAAAAGACAACCAACTAAGGAAGGCTAGGAACCCTAGCTTGGGTGCAAGCAATGACAAGAATCACTACAGGCTTACAAATGCAAGTGAGAATCAGCCACTGTCAGAAGACAGACTGAAAAAACAGAGCCCAAGATCCTGAACACAGGTCTGAACAAAGACACTTTAACCTACAACCCAAACCGGCCAAAATACTTCAGCATGCAGACAGTAAACAATCCAAGCAAAAAGGCTCAAAGGGCTTCTGAAAAAGCACAAACTATGATCAGCAGAGGCACCCAGACAGGCCAAACAACATTTATAAATAAAATCCACTAAGAAACAAGGATTACCCAAAGCAAAGACCAAGCAAGCTTTAACTTTAAAAATCCCCACTTCCAGGAGTATTCGCGACTGTGTATAAGGGAAAGTCACAAATGACTCGCGACTGTTCAGTGAAGCAACCCGTGAATACAAGACTGTATTCGTGACTGTCTAGAACAACAACTCGCGAATAGGTAGAAAAATCCCAAAAAAGGTCAAAAACTACCCAAAAAAGGCAGGGGAAGTGTGTAATCAGACTGGAAAGGTGTTCCTAAGTGGAAAAAAGGACTTGAAACAATGCAAAAACTGAAAAGAATCAAGAGAAACCCCAAACAGACAAGGCTATCCCCAGTGGAGTCGCCAGTTCTGTTGTAAAGGAAAGTATCCTATGGCTAGGGTTTAAGAGGCCATCAACGTACTGGGGTTGAAAGAGAGATGCACAATGTTCAGCAAGTATATATAAACAAGATTTAGAGATGAGAAAGATCCACACCTGACTAACCGAAGGCTGGTCCAAGCTTTCTCTTCAATCCTCTTCTTGCTCCTCTCGCTCCAAGAGACCTGCAAAACGAATTATACCTTCCTCAAGCCATTATGACCACATAGAAGACAATGATAATCAAATGAATATGAAACAATGATCTGAATAACATTATAATATGATCATAAACAGAGATTCAATCACACATTGAACAATGATTTGGGAAGAAGAAGGACATCACATCTTTATTAATCTTGAAAACAAGTACAAGTATACCTTCTCTTCAAGTTTGGCACCTCACGAAACCTTGATCTGGTTCTGCTACTTCTCTTCTCCAAAGAACTCAACCTCCAAGCTCTGCAACACAAGGGGAAGACCTCCAGGGCAAAGGTGTGGGCAAAGAGAGTCTCGATTCCTCCAGCATAACAATGCATAAATTCCAAGTCCTTCTCATGGCCTTTCCTACCTCTATTTATATGAGTGAAATAAGGTAGTTTCGCAGGTTGAAGAAGTTACAGCAGTTAAGGAAATTAAGTTAAATAACTTAACTAATCTCTACTTAACGTGAGTTTTTATGTTTAAATGCTAAGAGGCACATTCGCGGGTATGCATTAGAGCAACCCGTGAATGATTCGCGACTATGTATAAGGGCAACCCGCGAATACATAGATTCACGACTTGCTACAAAGGAGACCTGTGAATGACTCACGAGTTGTATAGAAGGATAGTCGCGAATACATCCTAACATGTCAAAAATGGCAAGGTAATTAGCTGGATAGAGGCAGAATGTATTTCATGATAAGCCAAGCTATAGTGTTCTGGGCAAACCTCAATCCATAGATGTCCTTTTGTGTGCCAACATGGGGAATGTCAGCACTCGAACGGAGAGGTGCCAATCTGGTGTATAACAGTAAGTAGCTTCGTACATTGGGAATTGGATGTTAACCAAGGGAAGGTATGATAGTATGTTCAATAAGAGTGAGTTGAAATGCTAAAAAGAGAAGTAGTTGAGACAGATGACGAGTGTGGATTACTGTAAAGTGGAAGGATATTTCGGCATTGTAAGAGGAGAAAGACTACAATAGGTAGAAAGAAGGTTTGTAGTGTGGCCAAAGGATGTGACTACATCGACATACCACAACTTAGGGAAGAATCATATAGTACATAAGAAGAAGAGGAAGACTATCAGCTCATATCAGAGGAAGATCCAGTTTATTCATCTCAGGCCGGACATTGCAGCATACCCATGTCCTTGTGTGCATCTCAAAAAACTGAGGTAAGAACTAACAACCCATTGAATTTTATGGAAGCAAGTAATCATAGTGGAAATAGTCAGAATATTAGTTTAGTTAGTCATAATATTGGGTTACCTAGTCATAATAGTGCAAGTGTTGGTCCTGTAATTGAGAATTAGTCGGTACCTCTAAGAAAGAAAATTACAGGAGATGATATGAAACTGGCATCTTTTCATGGGAATGGGTCAAAATAACCAGTACAACATTGGTTTCTTTGTGAATTTGTATGGAATGTTAAACCAGTTTAAGATGATAATCTCATAAGAGCACATTTGATCATGACCTTCCAGGATTGTACATTAAATTAGTTCATGAATTCTCTATTGTACCAGCAGGAGGGTGACATAAAACAATAACAGATATTAAAACTACATTGATAGTTGAGTTCAAAAGGATTAATTTCGAGTCATAGTGTATCACTAATCTAAAAGATATTAAGCAATCCCCAACTGAGATAGTGTTGGACTTTGACCAATGGTCCAAAAATTCGATGGATCGAGTAAGTTTTCAAATTCCTTATGCACAACATAAGGAGTGGTTTAAACTTTATAGTTGCATTGTTACCACATATAAGGTTACCATTGATGCAACATAAGGTTGTGTCACACTCTAAATCTCTTGAAATATCCATGAAGTTAGAGGCATCCCTAATAGGAGAGGTTAGTCTAGGGATTAGTTAGATTCAGACACAGTTAGCAAATTTGTCACTTCAGATCCAAGAGATTAAGAAAGGAAAGGACAAACAAGAGGAATTTTGGTGTATTAAGTGTAAGTAAGAAGGTCATAATAAGGTGTTAGAGACCTTATTACCTTAATGATCTACCTAGGAGACATAATCATTTGACTTGTGCTTATGTTCTATGGTCTAAATTAGGTTATACTGATCAATATTGGTCAAATAGGTGATTATGGCTCATTAATTGCAGTTGAGGCACTCTATTTTGAAAATCCTGACATTTCAAACTATGCATTAATTGTAAACAACTTCTAGCTTTGACTGGGGGCGCTAGTGTGTGTGAATGTGGCTTTTTGTGGTCTCCTTGGCATTTATTTCCCTCCTAGAGATTCCTCCACTCACCCATGCACTCTCCCATGTTTTCCTTCTCTCATTTATGACCTGGGCATGCTTCTTACCTATTCACACATGGTTTCATGACTGTTTGGTTAGGTTTTGGAGCCTATTGGTCAACCTAGGGTGTTTAGAGGTCAAATCCTATTCTGACACTTGTATGCATTCACATGGGATCCAAGGGCTCATTATTTTTCCCTAACGTATTACAAATGTGTACCATAACATCTACAAGATGTATTGTAATAATATGATCAATTATTAGCACCATTCGCATGTGTTATTCCAGCTATGTTCAGTCTCTTTATTGTTCTCTTGCATATTTTTCCAAACACTTTGATAGTGAATATTGTTCTAGATCCTATATCTACTTGAGAAGTAATTCTCACATATGTATCAATTCCCATCATTTCAACAATACATAGTGACATGGGCCCATAATCCCTATAATCATGGATTTGGAACCTGGTGTGAGATATGCAGGACCAAAAGACATCGACCAGAAGAATGTTACTTATTGCAAAAGTATATAAATACTCCTAAGAACTTATATTGTAAATTTGATGAGGGTGTATCAAATTGTCGAGCACATGATCTATTGTCAAAACGCGTAGCTCATGCCTACATAATGAAAGGAGAGGAACAAGCTGAAGGGATCAATGCATAGTTCAATGGCCAAAGGCGAGGCTCAAATCAAGGAAGAGGTCTATTTAGAGGACAATGAAGAGGTGTATTTGGCAGAGGGAAAGGATAAATAATTTGTTATACTTGTGGACAACCGAGACATTTCACAAGAGATCATTAGAACCCCTGTCCAACACGCAGATATTGTAGGGCATTGGATCGTACTATTGAAGACTTCCCACACTTGATATCAAAATGACAGACAAAGGGAATCAAAATCAAAATCAGAACTAGAATGTTCAAAAGATATATGTGGAGAAGCAAGAAGATAAACCTTTTGTTGGAGTACTTACATGTGGGGGATCTACAACAAGGGATGATACGATATCCCAAGGAAAATAGTCTAAACCATGGATTAGGAAAGTAGTAGGACGTACACTAGCATTCAATCCTTGGAAGGAAAAGGAAATTTATGTTGAAGCCAGAAGATATTTAACTAAAACAAATCAAGGAGGATCAACATCTGTAACATGTTTGGTGTATGATACATCGCCAGTATACGATATCCCTCTTATTTATGATCATTCGTTCCAAAGAAACCATCTATAAAGGTAAGTGATTTGAAGAACTTCTTGTAAAGTTGTTTACATATATTAAAATATGAAAAGGAATTAAAAGAACTTCACAGTTTAATCGATCAATATGATCGAAAAATGGTAGAGCATGTCAAAGAAAGAATTGTAAACCATTTGCATAGAAAGAAGAGAACATGTAGGGAGTTGAAACTTAGTGTCCATATTGGGGATTGCAACATGGATTTTATTATTTTGGATCTAGGATCGAATTTCAATGTGCTTACCAAGCAAACATGTAAAACGATGGGTAAACCTAAGCTTGTATGGAACTAGTGCAGTTAAGGTTAACAAATTAGCAAAAAGTGGTCCCATTTGGTAGGTTAGTAGGGGTACATATTGATGTGGATGGACTGCGAAGATTTGCATATTTTGAATTTATTGAAATAATAAATGACACTAACCCTTATCCAACATTACTTAGGATAGATTGGGTAACAGATAATCAGGCTATCATTAACTTGAAAAAGAGACTAATGACTTCTAAAGGGGGGGAATCAGAGTTATTCCACCCTTGGATCCTATAGAAGGTCATAGATATGTTGAGCATGTTAGAATTTGAATGCCATTTAGATCTTCAGGAAGAGAGTTCTGATAATGTTGCAACAATTGAATGGAGAATGAAAATACAAATCCAACCAGACAAACCACATAGGAAATGGACAAGTATTGCTCAGGAATTTACAGCATATTCATCATAAGAATATCTGGTGTTACAATGTAATTTACATAGGTAGAATTCGAATGCATGAGTAATGAATTTGAATCCTCCAAGTGGATAAGACTGTATCTAACTGAATCTCTAACTCAAGGTCTCCCAATCAATATCATAGTCCAAATAGACAACTTCATGATGACTAATAACTCAACAACCAGTGACAACTAGTTAACTCAGTGCAACTGAGAGTGAGGTAGGTAGGAAAAGCGCTCCTCCCCATGCAACTATGTATTATCCATGCATTAGTAGTGCTAGCTTAACTGATTGTGAACTAACTGAAGGTAACTGGGGGATAACTAAGACTAACTAGAACTAACACAAATTAACTAAAGTAGGTTGGTGCTGGGACTCCTAGTGGCTCCTAAAATGTAGGGATTGGTCTAGGAGATGCCCTAGCTGATGCATGCACATGCAGTAAGTGGCAATTAACCTATAGTAATGTTCCCCATAGTTCAATGATTAATACATGTATCCCAATTGGGCCAAGTGGACCCAATTGTACTAGTGGACCCAAGTGATTAATTTTAAGGTTCCTAAGTTAGGCAATAATTAATCTAATAGACATTTGACCAAGGGAGGATTAATAATCCTAACACCCCCCCTGAATCCTAACTTGGACAACTATGGGCCCTGGTAATAAGACCATAGGTCACCCAAATACAATCTAGAATATAATAAAAAATGTTGCTTAATACAACTGAGGAAACAGGGGAAAACCTCAAGGGAAAAACCCCCCCTCAAAAATAAGCAGGAAAATAGCAATATGCAAGTTGTCTTTAGAAGAAAGAAGCTTCCTCCTTAGAAAAATAACTTGAGCAAAAACAATGCTGCAAAATTGCAGCTCTATGCAGCAGCATGGTCCCTCAGTGGACCTCTCAATGTATTTCTAAACTGATGATTCTATTTGTTTCTGCTGGATGGTGAAGGTAGGGAATGATCAAATCTCTGCTTCTATGGGCCATGTAGCTGATCTTTCACCATCATCAAGTAGCACCAACCTAGAACTTTGCTGCACCATTCTGTGGAGAGCGAATCTGTGAGGGATAGTGCAGCATGCTCATTCTAATACTGGGACCTAGTTCTTCTTCTGTCTTTTGGAACTCCAGTACCACTTCCAACTGCATCAAGAAGCTTTTGAGCCCATTTGGTTTTAGGCTTCTGATTAGGAATGGGTACTGGAACTGGATCTAGAATCTCTTGAGATTCAGTCTCAATAAAAGGGTCATGCTGTATGTGATCTTCTTCATTTGAATCTGAAACCTGTAGCACATCATCATCATCAAAAATAGGTGGAGAAATAGTTTTACCTTCCTCTGCTGCTGGAGGAGTATCAAGCAGCTGATCTTCTTCAAACTAGACACTTCTTTCAATGAAGCATCCTCTGGTAGAAACCTCCATCAGTTTGTAAGATTTTGCATCTTCTGCATATCCCAACAGAATGCATTTGTGACTTTGGGCTTGAAAGGCCTTCCTCTTTTCAAGTGGTATTATGGCCTAAGCCTTGGAACCAAAAACTCTCAAATGAGAGACATTGGCCTTATACCCATGCAGTGCTTCAAATGCTGTGACCCAAACCACTGACTTGTGGGGCACCCTATTCTACAAATATGAAGCATAGTTTACTAGCTTCAACCCAAAGAGAAGGAGGTAGATGCTTGGCATGGAGAAGGCATGTTTCCATCTCTTTCAGTGATCTGTTCTTCCTCTCAGCCACACCATTTTGTTGTGGTGTGTATGAAACTGAGTGTTCCATTCGAATCCCCTATGATTCACATAAATTCTGGAAATCTCTTTTGACATATTCTCCTCCTGCATCGGATCTTATCAACTTGATATTCTTATTGAAACTGTTCTCAACCATAGCTTTAAAACTTTTTAAAGTCTCAAAAACTTCTGATTTTAGTTTCATGAAGTAGATCCAGCAGTACCTAAAACAATCATCAATAAAGGTCAGGAAATACTTGCAACCATTAATGGAGTTTGTGGGCATAGATCTAGCTACATCACTGTGTATCAATTCAAGTGTAGAGACAGATCTATGAGCCTTCCCAACATCATACTTCTTTTCTGGATGCTTACCTACCAAGCACCCAGCACATACTCCATCGGAAGTTTGGATGGAGGGAAAACCTTCAACCATGTTATCGTTGTGGAGCTGCTTCAGATATTTGAAATTGAGATGGCCAAATCTCTCATGCCAAATATTGTTGGTGTTGTTAGCATGAGACAATAAAGTTGTAGGAGGAGAAACATGAACTAAATGTTAAAACTCATAAGCTTTGGTAGAGTGATTTACAATACCTTTCGGTACAAGCTTTCCAGTACCTTTTTCTATAATCTCAACTGATTTTGAAACAAATGTGATCCTCTTGGGAGAACCTGTATGAGTCATATGGTAAACAGATAGTAGGTTAGAAGCAAGGGAGGGCGCATATAAGACATTTTTGAACTCACCATGCTTCGCTCTGACTGAGCCCCTTCCTTCTGCTGGAATCTGGGAATCATCTCCCATATGAATATTAGGCCCCTTTGATATGAAAGAGTAGAGAAGGATTATTTGGAGGCAACCATGTGGTTGGAGGCTCCAAAATCTATAATGTATGTTGAGGATGGAGAGAAAGTTTCTTTCAAAGCATGACACCTTTCGGCATCTTCTGTTGGTGCTTCTTCATTAGGCTTCTTTGCTCTTGGAGGAGCAATGTTGTGCTACTTGAGAAGAGCATACATCTCATCAAGTTGCTTCCTCATACAATGTTCTTCAAGATGGTATCCCTTTTCACAATAAGGACATAACTTCTTTTCAAATTTCTTCTTCTTAGAGCTGGAGGCCCCTTTGGAAGATTGTTGATTTGATTTAGGCTTCAAATCAGCTGCCTTTGGCTCCTTCTTATTTGATTTCCCCTTTGCTTGCACTTTGGAAGATTCAGTAACCAAGAGAGCTTGATATTTCAAAGTCTGGATGACTTCCATTCGAATCAATTTGTCTTGTTCCTTGATTAAGGACTCGGAAAATGAATCTAAAGAAGGAAGTTTCCAATCAGGAAACCTTTCCTGCTTGGAATGAAACATAGAGACATAGACAAAGTACTCAGGGCCTATTTTGCTAAGTATGGAAAGGACATTCTGCTCATCCTTCCGCTCTATCATGCACTATCTGCATTGTAGCACTAGAGACTTGAATTTGGAGAATAATTTCTCAATAGTCTCGAAACTGCTGGGATGTAAAGATACCAACTCATTCTCCAGAATGTGTCCCTGAAGCTCATCTTGTTTGTTAAACAAGCTATCAAGCTTCTCCCTAGCTTCTTTGGGAGTCCTCAATCCTTCTAGATGAAATAGGAGATCTCTGGAAATATAAGTACATAAGTACCCAAATGCTTCATCACAACAGTTTAGGAACTTGTTCTGCTTTACTAGCTGATGATGCTCAGCCTCCCATCCATGTATGATCTTGTGGTAACCATGCTTGCGAAATGCCAACTGCATATCAATCCTCCAATCAAGGTAATTGGAAGTTGTGAGAATCTGTGGTTCAGGAGTTTGAGAACTCATAATTGCTCCAGCTGGAAGACTACAAATACTTCTCTCAATCTACATAGCACCTGCCAATTTCATTGCAAATAACACTAAAACATATGAACTATTAGAATCATGCTTTTCCTTCCGACATGAACATGTTTTCAGGGTCCTTCATGCCCTCTCCACTGCTATGAATGAATCCAAAGCTAGCAAATTTTCATAGGGGACTTCTGTGGAAACCCAGTTGCTTCTTATGTTCGATGGGGAGAAACAAGCATGAAACCTGCCTGAGAAGGCTCTGATACCATGTTAGAATTTGAATGCCATTTAGATCTTCAGGAAGATAGTTCTGATAATGTTGCAGCAATTGAATGGGGAATGAAAATACAAATCCAACAAGACAAACCACACAGGAAATGGACAAGTATTGCTCAGGAATTTACAATATATTCATCATAATAATATCCACTGTTACAATGTAGTTTACATAGGTAGAATTTGAATGCATGAGCAATGAATTCGAATCCTCCAAGTGGATAAGACTGTATCTAACTGAATCTCTAACTCGAGGTCTCCCAATCAATATCAGATCCCAAATAGACAACTCCCTGGTGACCAATAACTCAACAACCAGTGACAACTAGTTAACTCAGTGCAACTGAGAGTGAGTTAGGTAGGAAAAGCGCTCTTCCCCATGCAACCATGCATTATCCATGCATTAGTAGTGCTAGATTAACTGACTGTGAACTAACTGAAGGTAGCTGTCGTCTAACTAAGACTAACTAGTACTAACACCAATTAACTGAAGTAGGTTGGTGTTAGGACTCCCAGTGGCTCCTAAAATGTAGGGATTGGTCTAGGAGGTGCCCTAACTGATGCATGCACATGCAGTAAATGGAAGTTAACCTCTAGTAGTGTTCCCCACACTTCAATGACCGGTACATGTGTCCCAATTGGGCCAAGTGGACCCAATTAATTAATTTTAAGGTTCCTAAGTTAGGAAATAATTAATCTAATAGACATTTGACCAAGGGACAATTAATAATCCTAACAGAACATGTTAAAGAAGAAAATGATGTGCGAAAACTGGAAAATATTTATAAAAAGACTTCACAAATGGATGACTATATCAACCCAAAAATAGATGTTAATTGTAGCTAGTGTAGTATCATCTCATGTGTAATAGATTTAGATGAAGGATCAGAGAATTGGCAAAATATGATGCATGCAGTATCTATGAGAAGGTGTGCCCACATCACTAAATCACTACGCTAGATTGGGATAGAGGTATGTAACCCACCTATGTATGACGGTTTAACGAATTTAGATTTTTTATTTATGATTTTGAATTGCAAGTTTTAAAGCAACAAAGAGTGCTAGCTTTATTTGTAGACATGAAGGCTACCCCAGCAAGATGGTGGGTTGCTCATAAGAATGATATAGGAGGTTGGCCGTAGTGTAAAAGGTTGTTAGAGATTATATTTGGTGATGGAATTGAGTATGTTGGAGTGAATTATAATGGTTTCAACACACCTACATAAACTGTAATAGTATGTACCACAACATGGAGGACTATACCTAAGCAATATTGGGTACACATGTTTATTCACACATTGGATATAGTACCAAGAAACTAGTATACAGAGTTGGAACTATGACGTGGAACTGTAGACTGGGAAGACATGATCATGAATTTCAAATCAACTTTTAGTTTTGAGGATGAAATTCCAACAGTGGATGCATCCTTGCAAGTTAGTAAGGATAAAGTTTTTGAAGAAGTGCATTTACTTATATACAACATGCCAGATTGAGTCGTCACATTCCAATAGGCATTGGAATGTTATAATATTATTGGAGATCGGGATACTGATGAACCAAGGGACTTACATATAATAGAGACAGAGAGTAATCGTGACACAAAAGGACCTAAAATAGAGTCGGTTAATTTTGTACATCCCTTGAAGAATATAAAAGTAAATATTGGTTCAAAAGAGAACCCTCAGTTCACCAATATAGGGGATTATTAGGATGATGAAACTATTGGAAAAATTATTGATTTATTAAATGAGTATCAGGATTTGTTCCCCAACAAGTTTTCTAAAATGAAGAGTATTGTTGGTGACTTAGGTGAGATGAAAAATCCATTTAATCCTGGTACGAACCCTATTAAGCAAAGACCTTACAGATTAAATCCAAGATATAAAGAGAAAGTGAAGGTTGAAATTGCTAGGATGTTGCATGCAGGAATCATTGAACTTATTGAAGAGTTGGAGTGGATAATCCCTGTGGTATTCTATGATAATAATACAAGGGAAGTTAGGATTTGTGTTTATCTAAGAAATTTAAATGATGCATGCTTACATGATCCATTCCCTCGCCCTTTTACAAATGAGGTGTTAGAAAACATTAGAGGGTAGGAAGCCTACTCATTTACTGTCGGGTTTTCTGGATATCATCAAATTAAGATCGTTAAGGAATATAAACATAAGACTACATTTGCAACAGAATGGGGTTGTTACTAGCAATATACAGTGATGCCATTTGGGTTGAAGAATGCCCCTATTGTTTTTTCTAGGGTCGTTGTCACAACTTTGAAGGAATTTATTCATAAGTTTTTGGAGGTATAGTTCAACGACTGGACTATTTTTGGTTTGCTAAAGAATCATATTGAGAATCTAATATTGATGTTGAATCATTGTAGACAATACCAAATTTATTAAACCTAATGAAATGCATCTTTTGTGCTCTTTTTGGTATTTTGTTGGGACATGTAGTATGCAAACAAGGCCTTTTGATAGATCCTACCAAAATTGTTATTATTGTAGACCTACCACCACCGACATCAGTGCGACAACTAAGAACAAAATTGGCACACATAGGTTATTACAGAAAATTCATTAAGGGGTATGCACAGATCACTGCGCCTATGGAGAAGTTGTTAAAGAAGGATATTAAGTTCCAGTGGAATGAGGAATGTCAACAGAGTTTGGATACATTGAAATAAAATATGGTAATTGCTTCAATATTGGTATTTCCAAATTGGAGGAAGGAATTTCATGTGCATGTTGATGCTCCATCCATAGCTTTGGGTGCAGTTTTAGCATAGCTTGATGAAGGAGACATAAATCACCCTTTTCTTTTGCTAGTCGAAAGTTATCAACAACTGAAAGGAACTATACTATGAAAAAAAGAGAAGGATTAGAAATGGTATATGCACTTCAAAAATTTAGGCATTATTTATTTGGATCTCATTTTAAAATGTATATTGACCATCTTACTTTAAGATAGCTAGTCAATAAGCTCAGTGTTGGGCGTGGGGGGGGGGGGTATATGCAGATGCTTATTGTTATTTCAAGAGTATGATTTTGAAATTATAGTCAAACCAACAAATTTAAATGCAAACCCTAGCCATCTGTTGAGGTTGGATATGGGAGAAGAACCAATAAATTTAGATGATAACATGCCTGATGCAAAGTTATTTTTAGTAATAATGGTGGATAGTTATTTCGAAGACATTGTTCAATTCTTAAGTACAGGTATAGCTCCCAAATATTACTATTACATAGAATAAACAATTGGGTGTAAAAGAAGCATATTATCAACTTATAGTAGGAAAACTATAGAAGTTGGGCCCATATAAAAATTTGTGAAGATGTGTGTTAGAACATCAAAGGCACATGATACTAGTAGACGCTCATGATGCAGGACGACATTATGTATGTAAGGCTACAACATAGAAAATATTGAGGGAATTAATTTTGTGGCCTACCTTACATTACAAAGGATTCAAAAGAGTACTGCAAGTCTTGAGATGCATGTCAAAGAGTTGGTAAAGCTTCGAGAATGGATGAAAATCCATTAGCACCTTACGTAACTTTGCAAGAATTTGACAAGTGAGTTGTTGAATTTATTGGACCAATTAATCCACCTATAAAGAGGACCGGAGCTAGATACATAATGACTCTGGAATATTACTTAACTCGGTGGGATTACGCTAAACTGGTTAAGGATTGCATTTATGCAACTCCTACAAAGTTCTTATTTAACATCAAACAAGCATATGAGGAATAATACAATAAATGTAAAATTCTACAACATGAAAGTACAACACTAAAACTCATTATTTAAAAGAGAATGGATTAGATAACGGGGCTGAAATTATATCATCCACACCATACTGTGATAATCAACATCAACATTCAATACAATAACTAACTCACTGAAGGATTACACCCAATCTCTTATATTTAGAACTATTGGGGCTTCAATACTTCATTTGGATTATGGATGGACCTACAACTCTCATGAAAAACTTGTAATAAACTCAATAAGGAAAGTCAAATGTTATCCTCCTCAATCTCTAGCTGAATGATCAACTAGTGTTGTTAACAGAAGGGGCACATCTCTGACTGGTGACAAGGGGCACATCTCCCTGTTGCTGCCTTTCACACACCTGGGTTTTATGTGGCAGAAATCTTCAAGCCATTCGGTGTGTCCCTGGGGGCAAGTATCGAGTCAAGGCTGTCACCTTGTTCTTGACTCCTCCGTTTAGGCTCAACTCCTAACGAAGCCAAGGGGGGTAGACCCTATTAAGTTACTAAGGATAATTACTTAGTGTGATGGTGTTATATTGATTAAGTTGTTTAGGAGCTTTGAAATTAACCAGTGGAAACAAAAGATAACAAGATGCAAGATTTAAAGCATATAAGCACAATAATGACACTCAATATATATATAATCGAAAGAAATAAATCACCAATGCCTTAAATCGAGTCAACAGAGAAAATAATGCGCTTGCATGCACTTGAAATAATGTTTTGCAAATGTCTCTTGGTAGATTTTAAATTAATGTGGAATGTGAATGAATTAAATTAGGAGAAAAGGGGACTCCAGATATACCCAAGGGGTACTTGGAGTATGTCCAAAAGTGAACTTTCACGGCTACCCGCAAGGTGTTTGTAGGATGGAACGGAGTCTCGGAGACTATTGTTCATAACACACCCATCAGGGTGTGACAGAGATCCCTGCCTCGAGGTCACTTTCCAGTTGTTCCCACTCGTTTGGGTATTTTTCCACCACTTACAGTTTGTTCGAGGCGTTGGATTTTCGCCTGATGGTTTGTCAATTTGGGAGATGAAGACTAATTAATCTAGTCACTCAAGTGCTTTTGATGCAACTTGATTGATCGAATGAACCGCAGCTAAGTACAGAGCATACACACTGGAGTCTTCGTTATTTTTAGTAGATTTTAAGATAGGTGTTCTTGTTAAAAAGAAAACCCTCCAGGAACCTCTTTCGATCCAAGTGGATCTCAATCAGGGAATCAAGGAGGTGTTAATTTTATTATGGCTAACGAAACAATTTATGAAAAAGGAATCCAAGATACACAATGTCGATTTTCTAATTAGTCCTACCATGCATCTCTTTCCCCTTGCGGGTCAATCGGGAAGTCGTGGGGTAAGTAGTATGATTACTTTTGAAATTAAAGTATGGAATAATGCAAAAATATATCAAAGTATACAATCCTGCATGTCAGTACTAAACTAAAGCCAGAAAAGGGGAAAAAGCAAAAAAGTGAAACAGACGCAGATCCCCCCTCGGGGGATGGGGAGCGGGCTCGAAAGAGCCTACTCGAAAAAAGATTTTGTTTTATTATTATTGGTTAAAATATCAACAAGCTGAAATATCAGAAACCTCTTGGTCCTTATACGGGATGAAACCAAGATCTTACAACTCTGCAAACTTTTTAAATTTTAGTGAAAGGGGAGACCCCTAGGGGGATTTGAATGCTCCTGAGGCCACTTTCGAACAGCAGCTTCTTTTCTTTTCTGTTACACCTGCTAAAAATCAGCAAGAATGTTAGAATACATATGCCCAAAATCACTTTAAGAGTACCTTTGGATCAGCCTACCTTAACTCAAAAAAGATTAAGTTAAAACTAGCTAAACAAGTGAAAAAGGAACCAAGGAAAGCAAGCTTTCCTTGGGATCTTGGATTGATTTTTGTGTAGCCAATGAAATATGCATTGATTGCTAGATTTAATGTTTTTAAAACATAAAAGGAAATCTAGAGCATGCAACCTACTGATTTTCTTTAACTTGCCATGCAAAATGGACGATTTCTTTATGCTAGATCTAGAATGCTTAATGATACTTTTCAGAATTGATATCTAGACTATGAGATTTGAAATAGCAGATATATGTATATTTTACTTTGATATAACAGATCCAAATGATAGCAAAGCTTTAGAACACAGTAACCAGGTAAGAAAATTGATTTTTTTGAAGGAGAAAGAAAGAGAAAGAGTGTTGGAAGCCTCAGAATGTTGGGCTTTGGAGTCTTCTTTGGTGGAACACTGAGGGACTATGTCATTCAGAAGATCTTGAAGATAAGGAAGATGCAAACCAGCTCAACCTCTTCTACAAGCGAGATCACCTACAACTTAGAAATCCTTGCACAAGTAGATGGTTAAAACATAGGTGCTGCTGGAAGAGATAATTGGAAAGCATGCAATTAAAATTAAAATACATACAACTCCAATAGATCTGAAACAAGCAGCAGTAAGAGCATAAATCAAACTAGAATAAACTCTTACACTAACAGGAGGGAGCTCTCTCCTTCAAGTCCAACAATTAACTAGCAAATGCAATAATAAATAACACAGATTATACCTCATAAGAATTTGACAATCACCATCCACACATGAAGAGCATTACACCATAGATCTTGCCTCCAAAGCTTCTTTATTCCAGAATAATAAACAATAACACAGTACAAGAGCAACAGCACCTCAATCCCCGTTCTAACTGGCTTGGAAGAGGCAGCCTAAGCTTTATTTATACACAAAACAGGAGATCCAGCCTAGGGGGGCACAAATCCCAAGGAGACAAACCACTGCAGCTGAGGGAGAGTCCATCAATGCTGATTTGAAGTCGAACTAAGCCTACTTGTCAATCAGGGGGCTGATTTAGCTGACACATCAATCCACAGAGCTTCCTGGAGAGCCCACACGTGTGGAGGAGAGAGAGAGGGCGCAATTCCCCATAAAGGATGTTGAAGATCAACTCTGGATCTGTTCAGATCACCTCCTTCAGTCAAGGATTTGTCAGATCTAATCAATCTGGTCCAG
>LPNX010309424.1:362788-376473 GCA_001517045.1 Pseudotsuga menziesii | reverse complement strand
AAAGTAAATGCTCTCTTTTAGGAGCTTATTTTCCTACTCTAAGCATGATATAAAAAGGTTAGGTGTAATAAAAAATCCAATGTAACCACCTAATCATTTTACTAACATTAAAAAAAAAAAATTCCTTGTCTTTGGTTACCAACCAAAGTAAGGATACCTTATTCAGAAATTGCAAACCTACGTGATGATTTAGAATGGGCGGGATGGATGGGAGATCATAGGCATGAATGATGTCATAAAAATTCTTCCCCAAGTTGTATGTGCTCATGTAGGTTGCTTCTATCCATGACTGGATAGGACTGATATCCCAATCAGAATGATGAGGCAAACTAACTACATCATCATACTGATCACTAGGGCTTATCAAATGATAGCTTGTTGCACAAGCCCCAAGTAGCTCCAAATCATAAGGAACCTCTACATGTGAAAAAGATGGTTGAGACTAATATTCTACTGACTGCATCACATCTGACTTTTTACAACACTGTTTCTCAATGTCTTCATTACTGATACCCTTGTGCGGCTCTGCATGATATGACTCTGAATGATCACATGAAAATTCTGAATGCTCCTCTTCCATACTAAGGTTTTCCCAGGCATCCAGATCCGTGCCCCCCTCTATGGATGTATCGTAGATTGGACTTCCACAAATTTTTGAATAGACACTCCCCTTGCTGGACATACCATGGATGGAATTCTTAATAAGATTTTCACAAGTTGGATTATCTATGAAATTCCAATAGTCATCACTCCCATCCATGTCATATGCGATGGATTCCCCATTGCTGATATCAAGTTCTATTTGTCCTCATTACTAATACTGATATATGTGTCAGACTGATCATATGGATAAACGGCATGCTCCTTTTCCATATCAAAGTTTCCCAAGGCCACAAGGTCCATGCTCTCTCCTTTAGATATGCCATAGACAGGAGAATCAACAAAACCATCAAAAGTTTCTGGTTCATTATTTTCCTCTTTATTCATGTCATAGACTGGATTTCCATGAATGTCAATGACTCCTCATCAATATCTTTGTCGGAGATAAGGGAGTCTTCGTCACTTGTGTCATGCTCCAAGTTATACTTGTCCTCATTTTCATACTCATCTTCTTCAGAAAAAATGTCATAAGGCAATAAACCTTCAAGACTGTCATCATTATATGGAGAATAAGGTCTAGTGTCATCACACACCATACTGATCTTATCATAAGTTTTTTTATAGGCTTCTGTTATGATATCATGAAAAGGATCTTCAATACTATCTTCAACAAAGGAAACTTTTTGAACATACTCAATGGGATCACTTAGGATGTGTTGCTCAATGGGTTCCTCTAAAGGGCTTTCTGGAAAAATATCAGCATTGCAACACACTTGAGAATACCTCAAATCTTCAATGTTTTCAGCTATGGTGAAATGAGGAGAGTCTTCAACAATGTTTTCAATCATGGGCTCCTCCTGAAGCTCTTCAATAGGATCATCCTGAGTGTCCTCATCTACAATGGAAGTCATGGGCTCCTTTATCTCATTTAGGTAGGTGAGGGTCCTTTCTACAACTGTCATCATATCTCCCTCGCCATCATGCCACCTCTCAAAAAACATAGCACACAAATATCCATGGGAGGTAATGCGTTTATCAAGAAGACCACAAAGCCATGTCCAAGCTTTATTTTTCAAAGAATGAGCAAAGATTCGGAGCCTGGGAATATCTTTCATCCTGGAGATATGGTTCATAGTTAGGAAAACCTGGGATGCCCTAGAAATCGATGGAAGGATATGCATTAGAAATTAGAGCACCATAATCTTCATCATCCATAATGGCCTATCAGTAGCATATATCAACCATGTATTTTGTACTGAAGTGGAGTTGTCGAATAATGAGCATTTTAAGGTTTTACTATGTCGTATGAGCTCATCTACACACAACAAGTCTCAACAAATTTATGAGAAAGCAGAGTTTTATCCCTTCAATGGAGTCGCCATGTGAAAAAGAAAAATAAGCATTTATAAATCTTTTCACAAAAAATAATTTTTGCTTTTCTTTGAAAAAATAAAAACTAAACAAAAGGTCAGTGGAGTTACCAGATGAAAATTAAAGGTCTACTATAAGCATTCATCAAGCAAAGAAAAAAAACAAAAAGGAAGAAAACAAAAGTCGTAATCGGGAGTAAAAATATTTATCCCCGGCAACGGCACCAAAAAGTGTTGCCGCCTTTCACACACTTGGGTTACGTGGCAAAAATCTTTAAGCCACTCGGTGTGTCCCTGGGGGCAAGTCTCAAGTCAAGGCTGTCACCTTGTTCTTGACTTCTCCGTTTAGGCTCAACTGCTAACGAAGCCAAGGGGGGTAGACCCTATTAAGTTACTAAGGCTAATTACTTAGTGTGATGGTGTTATATTTATTAAGTTGTTTAGGAGCTTTGAAATTAACCAATGGAAACAAAAGATAACAAGATGCAAGATTTAAAGCATATAAGCACAATAATGACACTCAATATATATATAATCGAAAGAAATAAATCACTAGTGCCTTAAATGGAGTCAACAGAGAAAATAATGTGCTTGCATGCACTTGAAATAATGTTTTGCAAATGTCTCTTGGTAGATCTTAAATTAATGTGGAATGTGAATGAATTAAATTAGGCGAAAAGGGGACTCCAGATATACCCGAGGGGTACTTTGAGTATGTCCAAAAGTGAACTTTCACGGCTACCCACAAGGTGTTTGTGGGATAGAACGGAATCTCGGAGACTATTGTTCATAACGCACCCGTTAGGGTGTGACAGAGATCGCCGCCTCGAGGTCACTTTCCACTCCTTTGGGTATTTTGCCACCGCTTATAGTTTGTTTGAGGCGTTGGATTTTTTCCTGATGGTTTGTCAATTCGGGAGATGAAGACTAATTAATCTAGTCACTCAAGTGCTTTTGATGCAGCTTGACTGATCAGAAGAACCACAGCCGAGTACAGAGCATACACACTAGAGTCTTCGTTATTTTTAGTAGATTTTAAGATAGGTGTTCTTGTTAAAAAAAAACCCTGCAGGAAACTCTTTCGATCCAAGTGGATCTCAATCGGGGAATCAAGAAGGGGTTAATTTTATTATGGATAACGAAACAATTTATGAAAAAGGAATCAAAGATACACAATGTCGGTTTTCTAATTAGTCCTACCACGCATCTCTTTCCCCTTGCAGGTCAATCGGGAAGTCGTGGGGTAAGTAGTATGATTACTTTTGAAATTAAAGTATGGAATAAAGCAAAATTATATTAAAGTATACAATCCTGCATGTCAGTACTAAACTAGTGTAGAAAAAGGGGAAAAAGCAAAAAAGTGAAACGGACGTAGATCCCCCCTCGGGGGATGGGGAGAGGGCTCGAAAGAGCCTACTAAAAAAAAGATTTTCTTTTATTATTATTGGTTACAATATTAGCAAGCTGAAATATCAGAAACCTCTTGTTCCTTATACGGGATGAAACCAAGATCTTACAACTCTGCAATTTTTTTAAATTTTAGTGAAATGGGAGACCCCTTGGGGGATTTGAACGCTCCTGAGGCCACTTTCGAACAGCAGCTTCTTTTCTTTTATGTTACACTTGTTAAAAACCAGCAAGAATGTTAGAATAACATATGCCCAAAAGAACTTTAAGAGTACCTTTGGATCAGCCTACCTTAACTCAAAAAAGATTAAGTTAAAACTAGCTAAACAGGTGAAAAAGGAACCAAGGAAAGCAAGCTTTCCTTGGGATCTTGGCTTGCTGTTTGTGCAGCCAATGAAATATGCACTGATTGCTGGATTTAATTTTTTGAAACATAAAAGGAAATCTAGAGCATGCAACCTACTGATTTTCTTTAACTTGCCATGCAAAACGGATGATTTCCTTATGCTAGATCTAGAATGCTTAATGATACTTTTCAGAATTGAGATCTAGACTATGAGCTTTGAAATAGTAGATCTATGTAGATTTTACTTTGATATAACAGATCCAAATGATAACAAATCTTTAGAACACAGTAACCAGGTAAGAAAATTGATTTTTTTGAAGGAGAAAGAAAGAGAAAGAGTGTTGGAAGCCTGGGAATGTTGGGCTTTGGAGTCTTCTTTGGTGGAACGCCGAGGGACTATGTCATTCAGAATACCTTGAAGATGAGGAATATGCAAACCAGATCAACCTCTTCTACAAGCTAGATCACCTGCAACTTAGAAATCCTTGCACAAACAGATGGTTAAAACATAGGTGTTGTTGGAAAAGATAATTGGAAAGCACGCAATTAAACTTAAAATACATACGAGTCCAATAGATCTGAAACAAGCAGCAGTAAGAGCATAAATCAAACTAGAATAAACTCTTACCCTAACATGAGGGAGCTCTCTCCTTCAAGGCCAACAATTAACCAGCAAAAGCAATGATAAATAACACAGATTATACCTCATAAGCATTTGACAATCACCATCCACACATGAAGAGCATTACACCATAGATCTTGCCTCCAAAGATTCTTTATTCCAGAATAATAAACAATAACACAGTACAAGAGCAACAGCACCTCAATCCCCATTCTAACTAGCTTGGAAGAGGTAGCCTAAGCTTTATTTATACACAAAACAGGAGATCCATCCCGAGGGGGGGGGGAATCCCAAGGAGACAGACCACTGCAGCTGAGGGAGAGTCCGTCAATGCTGATGTCAATCCGAACTGAGCCTACTTATCAATTAGGGGGATGATTTAGTTGACACATCAACCCACAGACTGACACATCAATCCACAGAGCTTCCAGGAGATCCCACACGTGTGGAGGAGAGAGAGAGGGCACAATTCCCCATAAAGGATGTTGAAGATCAACTCTGGATCTGTCCAGATCACCTCCTTCAGTCAAGGATTTGTCATATCCAATCAATCTGGTCCAGATCTGACTGATTTCAATCAAATCGGCTGAGAATCCACTAATCTAGGATTTTTTATTTGCTCCATTATTCATCAATTTATTAATTAAAATAATCAATAATTGATTGTTTGGGGTTTTCTGACCTGAGTGATGAAATATCACTGAAAACCTGAAAAAAGTGGATCCATAGGTTTACTGGGTGCTCTTAGCTTGAAAACGATCACCTACATGACTGAATCTGAATTCCGATCCCACTTTTATTACAAAACCAATTTTCCCAATTAAACTATTAAAAAATAGCCTAAGTTTTGGAAAAATTAAAATTTAATAAAAAACACTGAAAAAATTAAAAAATTAAAAAAGTTGAAAAAACCTAGGGGGACTTAGACATGTTCATATGACTCGACCATGATGCCTAGCATGTTTATACATTGACACATAGACTCTAATAACCTCAATAGGCCTAAATGCCAAGCCGACCACCCCAACTTTGGAGGTATGGAGTGAAAAACTCATAAATTATCAGTCGTTTATTCAACAGCCAATAATAACCAAGGGAAAAAACACCCTGGGCTGATCGTATTGACAAATAAAGTCTAAGAGACCGAGTCTTTTACAGACACTGTCATGCTAGAACATTTATTACAACTCCCCCAAGGGGGTATGAACATGTGATATAGTACAACAAAGTTTCCTAGAAACAAGACTAAAGGTCTTCTGAAGTCCGAACAAGTTATCCTTGTCAGGTTCACCAGGCTCACTTGATAAAAAACCACTAAGTACAACTTAGGTGGTAACACTCCCAAGTCTTGAAAAGCATCAAAGATCTTCAATTTCGAAATGAATATTGGCAAAAGCTACGAAACATAGTTCTTGACTTTCTTTTATAACTTATGGTGGCTTCTTTGGCAAGTTACATTGCTCATGGACCACTTGCCTCATCTATTGCGACATCCTTGGCCAAAATTAGAATTGCAACTTTTAGAATACTTTTTCCTTGTTTTCTAACCTTCCTGCTTTAGTCTTCCTTTCTTGCTTTTGGAAATTCTGCGTTCCCTTGATTTTCTATTGTTTTCCTACTTTTCATTGTCGTATGCTTTTCTGCCATTGTCCTGCTTTTTGTGCTTGCCTACTTTTATGTTGCCTTCCATATTTTTAGTGGCTTTCTTGCTTTGCACTACTTTTATTCTAGTTTCCTTGAGCAAGACAACTCATAAGGCCCACCTAATCTCCTATGCGCCTTCCTGGGCCACCTATGCATTTCCACCTCAGCAAATAATTAATTAATAATTAAATATATATAATTATGGAACAAATCACTCTTCAATATTTAATTTGATTAACTAAATAATCCATAAGTCAAAATTAATCCCCGAACTAATTTATTTGATTTTCTGCCTAAACCCAAGGGGATTGGATGGGATAGAAGCATGACCATGGAGTCTCTAAAGTCGTGACATTACAAGTACGCTATACCATCCTCATGCTAATGGAACTATCGAAAGTTTCAATAAAAGTTTAGATACTTCCTCGACCAAGATATGCAATGTAAACCACAATGATTGGTACTTGAGGATACCAATCGTCTTATGGACATATAGGACTACTAGTAAAAAATTGGCAGGTTCGACATCTTTTCAGTTGGTATATGGTCAGTAAGTTATAATGCCTATCGAGTATACTGTGCCCAGCTTAAGGAGTGTTGTCTTCATAGAAATGTTGGATACTGGAGTTATGGAGGAAAGGTTATCACAATTGTTGAAGTTGGAAGAAGATAGACTTATTGAAGGTTTCCATCAACAAGCTATATGGAAAGAAAGGGAAAAGGAATGACATGATCGACATATTAAGAAAAGAAGTTCCATGTAGGAGACCTAGCTCTCCTCTATGAATGTAAGTTCTTGAAACATCCTGGTAAGTTTGGAATGCATTGGTTAGGACCATATATGATCAAGTATGTAACAGAAGCGGGTGTTAAGCAATTGCAAAAATTGAATGGTGAATTCATGAATGGATTATTCAATGGGATTCAGTTGCAACTTTATAGGGATAGCCATACTTTCCTTCGTTAAGCATGAACATAGCGGCGATGTTTAGGTGTCGAATGTAGTTTTAATGAGCACTAAATACTAAGAATAGTCTGCATGTAGAAGTAGGAAAATATCCAAGTTGATTAGGAGTGCATATAGGAATTCCAATATGGCATAGATTTGAATTTATTTATAAAAAAAAATACGTGACACATTAATCAAAAAAAGTGTCGGCTGGTAGTGGAAGAATTACATTAAATGTTGGCCAAGAATGAATTTTGTGAAGGATATGATGGTGTTAAGGGAATTAATTATGGGTTCGATTAACTAAATACTGGAGAAGATATAGACCAATACTCTAAATCTAGGGAAAACGTGACGACAAGACATGATTGTGGATAGTTAAAATCTTAAAAGAATGGGTGTTGAGCTCATTTTGTGTTGAGTATTTTTTAGAATTTAGTCAAGAACAGAGCTAGAAAACCATTTCCCTGTGTGAGAATATGCCTAAGAAATCCCTTGAACAAATTGTAAAGGAATTCATGTAGTCAGGAATCCCACAACACCAAGAAGAACCAAAGGTAGTAACAACAAAGGTGCCATCAATAACACCTATTGGGGCATGAAGGCCGCTTCACGCGAAGAGCCATGAAACCCACTCTAAGAAGAGGCATGGTGTAGAGGATTTGGGGTTGGGAATACCAATGATTTTGCCAAAGTACTTACCATCGACTAGGGACATATGGAAAAATTGTAGATATGCATTTGAATCTCTATGGAGGAATCATGAGGAAAATAATAGAGCTGTGAGAGGCATTAGGAGAAATCAAGATAACTGCATCTCAACCAAGAGGTGTGCAGCAGAGTGGCCCTGAAAGGAAGGGAATACTAATGTTGTAGCCATCTTCGGTTGTGCAATCTAGAATTGTGATACTGACACCAAATGCCTTGGGATTTCGAGTAGTATAAGTACAAGGCCATTGTCAAGAATTCAACCATGTGGATCTAAAGTTGGAGTAGCTCCCTATGCATACACTACATAACTTGCATCAGCACATCACATACGAAATCAAAATAAGGGAGGAATATAGCTTTGGTGAAATGATAAAGCATGGTGAAGAAATAGATGAGTTATGGGATAAGTATAAGAAATTGCAGAAGGAACGAGATGAGATAGCTAAATAGAAGGAAAACCTGCAGAAAGTAATGGAAGCAACATGCAACGTAGTTCCAGAAGTGGAAATGACAGGGGCAACCCCTATAGAAGACAAAATGACAAGATATGGTCAAGTCATTAAGGGATTCCACATAAGGATCAGGACATGGAAGTGTAGTTGGTTCTTAGTACACCACAAGAGTTACAAGACCAAAGAGTCGAAGAAACGAAGGCTTCAACAGATAGTATTAAGGCCTTAGATGCCGAATGTGCAAAGTTGTTTGATGGAAGTTGATAAGAATGGGAAACATTGATGGGCAACAAACAATTCTAGGAAATAAAAAGTAAATTGGAAGATGCGCAGAACAAGTCTGCGAAGTTAAAAGACATCATAAGTACCTTGCGACCATTAGAAATAATGCCGAAGGTTGCAAATAGTAAAATCTTGTAAGGAGAATTTAACCAGTTAAGGGATGCACAATAAAAATTAACTAGAGGTTGGAGTCATAGCAATGAAGTGGTAAGGGTGTCAGAAATCATAGGAGGAGAGTATGCAGAGATAAGGAAAATTGTGCAAATGGTTAAGGAATGAATGTAGGAGCATATAACTGGGCAATTAGTAGAAGAGCTAAAGGAGCAGTCAACCAAAGTAAAAGGAATTTTCAAGGTAGCAACGGATATCTACAACAATTTTTTGGTGAGATGGAAGTATCCCCAAGAGCACACTTAAGTGGCTTGGGACGAGCCACATGTTGGAATTGAGGGCATGTTAGTCATAAGGTATCATGGGCAAGTTTTGAATAAGTTTTGGAGTGAACAGGAGTAGTAAAATGAAGTAGTCAAAGGAAGTGCACCTGTAGAAGAAGGAAGGACCCTAACGTAGTGGTGAGAATGAAGGAAAGAAGAGTGGTTGATCACGTCAACCAAGGAGTTGGTTAGAGGTAGTTAGGATTTTTTGTCCACTTTGGACCATGCGGGTTATGAAATTCACTATAAATATGTAAGGGTCGGGTAGAATAGGATTGATGATGGTTTCAATCATATTTGGGTGAAACTGTGATGCATCATTGTGTTATTGTTGATAACATGTTGATGAGTTCATGGATCGATTGTTGTGCTTGTATTGTAGATGAGGAGTGATTTTGTGGCTGAGAGATATTGATCTCTAGGTTGTGTGGGTAGATCTAAAATATAATGAGAGTATAGTGATAAATCTACATGTTGAGTGTGTGAATCTATCTGAAATGCTTGATGTAATAAGATCCATTAATACCAAGCATTTCTATGGTTTTCTCCCAATTGGGTTTCCACATAAAATGTATGGTGTATTGTGATTGTGTGTTTGTGTGATTGTTAAATATGTATTTGCAAAATAGGGATGAATGATTATGATAATAATATATGTTTAATCTAAGTATATTGTCATTGCGCAATTGGTGTAAACATTACATTTTATTTGTGGTTTAATTGTCGTATTTCAGAGTCCTCTTCATGATTTTATTGGTGGAACTAGTTTACATTCCCTTTGCTACTATGAAAATGCAGTTCCTATAGTACCCATAGGTACTTCGGGTGAGACTTCACTTACTTGCAGGTGATGATGAAAGGGCCAATATGTTGGAATTTTTTGGTTTTCTATTAGTGAACCTAGGCCTTCCCATATATCATCCAACAAAGACAAACCACGATCATTCATATTTCACCTCTTATAGTCCTTCCTTAGATGGCCAATTTCAGGACACCAGTGGTATCTGAATGGAAAGCACCAATAATCAATCATTTGAGAGATGACCATGTCACCCCATGTAATAACCACATCAACTGACATATTTTGAGTAGATTCAATCTCTACCATAAACCAAGCAACTTGTTTATCCACCTGTCAAAGGGAGGAATCATAAAAAAAAAGATGAATTTTCACACCAAGTTTTCCAAAGCGACCATCACCTGTATTGACTAGAGTGCGAGTCGTAGTCCGGAGAACATAACCCACACTTTTTTTCCCAAGTAACCTTTCTTTTTAAGGGTTCAAATTTTCCGACCACCTTTTCAACAAAATAACACCCTTCTCCTTGACCTAGGAACACTCCGAAACCTTCAAGAGGTGTTCCTCCTCCAAGAATTGAAAGCAATTCCAATTATTCATAATAATACTTATCTCGAACAATACCAAATAAGGGGTTTCCAAATCCGAGAAATCTAGGCTAGCATCTCGAGTATGTGTAACGACATGTACATAAGGTGCCCCACTAGTGACCTTTCCACTAGACTCCCAACTTTGTCAAAGTTTAAATCCTTCCCCAGGGTCATCATCACATTCTTTGAGCTAGCATGTAAATCCTTTAACTACCATTTTGATTTGTCGCCTCCCTAAACACCCTAGGTTTTGATTTTTCCCCCTCTCCAAAAACCCTAGGATTTTGATGTGGAGAACCATGTGAAAACACCACCTGAATGTCAGCCTGGGAATCATGGCTCGCTCCTGAGTCATGTGACCCCGAAAGGTCCAACTGAGACATCTTTGAATAAAAATTACTAAATTGGATTATCTCAGAAAAGGGATTCAACCTCAATCCAACCTCCATGTCCTTATCCACCCAAACCTCTAGACACACGATGACCTAGTTCTAGACACACACATCATCACAGAATTGCTTGTAATCCTCTTCCAACTTGATAATACCAGCTTTCTCCTATAGAAGATCATCATCCCAAAAAATACGCTCCTAGGAATCCATGGAAACCACACTACAGAAAAACAACACCCTGACACAGACCCCGAGCCCTTGCAACGTCACCGGTAAATAAACCGATACCATGTAAATCCTATCTCTCCCTATGAAACCCTCATCTTAACAAGCCGCAAGTTAACACACTCTTTCCTAAATGTGTAGTTTCATTGGCTTCAAGTTAATCTTAATTATACAAATAAATTTTGAAATTAAAAAGCAATATAATTTCTGACAAAAAAATTACAATTAAAAAAAAACCCTTAAAATACAACACATTAAAAAAATTTAAACAACAACATGAATTCTCTCGATACATCAACAATGTTTTTTAACTAATGTGACATCAATAATGATGAAGAAGTTTGAGTATTCTTCTTCTTGGTTAATTTTGATTTTGTAATGTGAAACCAACCATTGGAAATCAATTTTTTTTCTTCGCAATATTGTTCTTTCCTATTGGCTAATTTTACTTTGCAACTTTTTGTGAAGTTATGTGATCCGGTGGATTATTCATCTTTAAAATCACACTGATCCAATATGGTACAAGGGTTATCAATCTATGGTTTTAACTCATATGCTAAACATTATATGCACAGCCCACGCAGTTATCGCATAGTGCACACTTTGCGTAGGGACCGCGCAGCGTAGTTTGCGCATGAGTCACGCAGTTGTGCGTGAGTCGCACAGTCTATGTATGGGCCGCGTAGTTATCGCACGCCACGCAGATGGTGCGCAACTTATCACATGGGCACGCAGTTATGAATGGGCTACGCAGCTTGCGAACCGTCGAAGTTGAGCATCAAATGGTTCGGGGAGGTTACCCATATGCTGCGACGGGGATCGGGTATATGGCGAAGACCTCGAATACTGCGACATTTGTAACTTTTGAAATGGCATCAAATGGTTACTTTACGTGGCATAGTCCAGTTGCAAGTCCTGGAAACGTGTTGTCAGTCGGCAAATGTGCGAGAAGTTGGTTGCAACATTTCAGGGATCTGGAACGTTGTGGTAACATAACGCTTGGGCCGTGACTTGGCGAAATGGCATGATTCAGTATAGCATATTGTTGTAACGATAATCAAGAAAATAATAGCTGTAGTGGACAAATCAAACCCGTTACTTATCCTCTCGCTAAAACGCTTAAATAGAGGATGCTGGCCACCGTTCAGAGAGACAGAGTAGAGGGGGACGCAGCTTGCTTTAGAGCGCAGAGCATCGTTTCTCTGTTATGAGAAGCTTAGAGAGATTTTTGCTGCGAAGTGTCCAGATGCTGTTACTGTAGAAGTCGACATTCTCTATTATAGTTTAGCTTTCTTTGTTTTTGAATGCTAATTGTAATTTCTAGAAGAGAGGTCTTCAAGACTTTGTACAGCATTCTGTTTACAGTTGCTGAAGTTGTTTCCAGAACCATTTTTGTACCATTTCAAAGAGATTAATTGGATCGGTACCCATTGGAGAGGGACCCGGAGACGTAGCCCAGTGGAGGGGGTGAACTCCATTATCAACTTCTGTTTGCGACTCTCTATTTCTGTGTTTCTTCCTTGCATCTGCTTACCTGTGTAGTTGTTCATTTCTGTTCTGTTCTGAGCACTTAATTTTCGTTAATGTTGTTCCATTAATTAACCTATTGAACGCATTCTTTTACAACAAACTTTTAATGCACACAAGTTGAGGTCGGACAGATCATGTTATGGTATCAGAGCTAGTTGACTGTTTGTGCAAGTTTGTGAATGCTTACTAGGTTCAGGTTAAAGCGTGGTGAAGGAGAATTAATTGAAGGAGACCCTGAGATTGGCTCCAGGAGAACATTCTCAAGAACCATGTCTTCTCCACGAGGGGAAGAAGAAGGACATACAGAACGGGAAAAATGTGTTATTTCAGAAACTGAGTTTCTGGAGGCTTTTATGAGCATGAAAGCCATGATGGAAATTCTACTCGATGAGCGAGCAAAAAGGAAGAAGAAAGAAGAAGGATCTTCGTCCAAAGATGCAGAAGTGAAGAAGGAAGAAAAGGGTAAAGGAGAAGGAGGTGATGGTGATCCTCCTGAAACTAATCAAGTTTTCTCTTCTTCTCATACTTCTCATTCAAATAATGCAAGTCCTAATATGCCTTATTTCAAATTGGATGTGAAATTTGAATTTCCAATTTATAATGGAGATTTAGATGCTGAAAAGTTAGACAATTGGATCAAGCAGCTTGAAGTATATTACAGGGTGCAGGGCATTACTGATGACCCTTCCAGAATTCAATTAGCCACTTTGAGAATGAGTGGAATGGCTCTTACTTGGTGGGAGAGCAAGATTCAACAAGATCTTCGAATGAACGGTAAAATTATTTCAGTTTGGAATGAATTCATTGCAGTATTAAGGAAGCAATTTTATCCTTTAGGTCACATGCAACAATTAACCATGAGTTGGCAAATGTTTAGACAAGCTAAGGGACAAAGAATTCAAGAATATACTCATGAATTTAGAAAAAGGGCTATTGCATTGAATGTTGCATTAGATACCCAGGAAACTCTTCTTAAGTACATTGGTGGTATGCATTCTTATTTACGACATACTTTGTTGATGTTTAACCCTAGTACCTTGGATGATGTATGTGTTCAAGCTACACATTTAGAAGCTAGGGGAAAGCATACTAATGATACTTTTGTGAAGAAATCCTTTAAATTTGACAGCAAATCGAAAGGTCAAGATAAGGGGAAAAAGAAGATGGCTACTGTTAAGAAAGAAGGTGACAAGCCTACATGTTCACATTGTCAGAAGGGACATGATGTCTCTAAGTGTTGGAAACTTCATCCGGAGTTAAGGCCAAAGAAGTACGGAGGAAACAAAGATAACGCCAAAGCAAAGGCTACTGCAACAGTTATTCAGGACTTAG